>WEIV01021718.1:69360-105563 GCA_013390005.1 Calyptomena viridis | reverse complement strand
GGGGCTGCCCGGCCCCGCCGCAGCGCTCGGACGGGGCAGGGAGTGGAGGGGCGACTGCCGTCGAGGACGGGAAGCCCAGTCGAGATGGGAGGCAAGGGGAGAGCTGACCAAGGAGGGGAACTCCTGCTCCTCTACGGCTAAGAAGCCTCAAAGGGGGAACGGGGGACTCCAGACTCCCAGCCCATGGGTTGTCCCTCCCCGCTGCTCTCCAGAGTCGGGAGACGGGCTTTGGGCAGGGTTTGGGAATCGGGAGGTAAGCAGGGGGAATCACCCCCTCTCCCTGCCCCTGTCGGTGTAGAAACAATGAAGGAACGGGTTTATTGACCCAATTCTATCTTCTGCGGGTAATGCTGGTGTGACCGGGCCTCAGAGAAGGAGGGAGGCAGGGAGGGATGGAGGGAAGGAGGGATGGATGGATAGATGCATGATTGTGCAGTAAGGCCTGAAACCCAGCAAAGAATCAGGGTACTGGCAACTGTCACATGTGATGCTCAGTAGCCCCACATTGCACGGTGCTGCGGTGCCAGCACACGTGGCTCAGGAGTGCCATTCCTGGGGATGGCAGCCGTGCTGCCTGCCATACATGGCCAGGTCTGGCTCTGGCTCAGGCAGAGAGGCCCGTCAAGCCTGGTCCGGCTGCTGCCAAGCTGTTTTTTGTTCGCTGGGAGCACGCGGTGCTGCCTTCCCAGTGGTACTGGGAGGTGGTACTGGGGCAGCTGCAAGGAGTGAATGCTGGGCTGGAACTGCCCCCTGCACTCCCAGCCTCCCTGGGTTCTGCTGGCAGACACGGGGGCTTCGTGGGGAGGTAGCAGAGTCCCCTCGGCACCCAAGGGAGAGGTTTACTGGTAAATAAATGTTAAGGAGCAGGTAGGAAGGATGGATGCGTGGCTAGGACAGATGCCTGGGTTTATATACCAGAGTTTTGTTTGCGCACGTGTAACACATGAACTTGTGTAAATCTTTGCCAGGTACCAATGTCCCTCAAGAACACTTTGCCCTCACTATTTGCAGTGCCAGAGTGAAAACACACCATGGTCTGTCTGTCCCAGCAAACCCTGCCGAGGTAGGTAAATATGCTCATTCTCATTTTACAGATGGATAAGCAGAAACAGAGAGATACCAAGTGACTTGCCCTAAAGGTTAAACACCAGGTCTGAAACATAACCCCAGACTACTGATTAAAGAACTTGTGGGGCTGTTTCATTAAAGATACCCGTCAAATGAAATAATTCTAAGCTGACAGGGCCGGAATTGTAATATTTTAAACTTCTTCTGCAATGTGGTCTTCCAAATTCACAAAACTAATTCAGTATCGTAATTCTGTCATATTTTTAAACTTCAGTACAACAAATATTTTTGTCCCACTAACAAAAATATTTTACTTTGCTGTGGTTAGAACCTCCTCTGGTCCGTGGCAGATGGGCAGCAGCATCACTCCACGTGCAACTGTGCAAGGACAGAGTATTTCGTTGCCACTGGACTTTTTTTTGTCCCATATTTTTTCAACTTTTATTGAAGTTTTCTCCTTTTTTTTTTTTTTCCTGTTTCACAGCCTTGTAGAAGTTCTGTCATCACCTATACCTAAAATGGGGTAAAGTTGCCCTCTGAGCTCCCAGATAACTGCTGTGCTTAGGCTCCTTCCTGCCTTGTCACAGACAGCATGAAAGCGCTTTGTTCCAGCCTGGGGGTCACTCCGCCATGCGGCATCAGGGACTGAGCTGGAGTTGGAGCCATGGATTGGGATGGCCACTGCCACCCATAATCGTGATCACCTTTCAGAGGTAGCTGGAACCACCAGCATTCATTGTGTGGGTGATTAGGAGCAGAGAACTTGTTTGTGTCCATCCCTCTCTGCAGTGCTCCTGACAAATAGTGAGTGGGAGTGTTTTAATTTGATTCTTCAAATGGTAAAAATTAAATTTTGTATCATGTCCTATTCTTGTGGTTGGTGAAGAAGCTTTACAGCCCTGGAGTATCTGTGTTTGTGCTGGGTTGGAAGTCTTTTCCAAGCACAAAATTTCATAATTTGACCTCACTAGGACGCACTTGATCACCCATTTTCTTACAGTGCTGCAGTGGTTGCAGACAGAGCTGATGATATAATTTTGATTAAATATATCTTTGATTATGTGTGGGTTTGGTTAAATATTGTTTGCATTTTGACTTGCTACTGAAGTCAAAATGCTCTACAGCAAGATACTGATTTCATTTTTTTTTTTCAAGAAACAGTTTTCTGAAGCCACGTCTGCCCACAAGGAACAGGCCCAGGGGGAAGTAAAGCAGGTATTTTTTAACTAGATACAGCATTTTTCCCACAACTTAACTTTGAAAAAAAACATTTTGAAAGTTTTTGCACCACTTGCAATGGGGAGTGCTGCAGTTTTAAACCTCAGAAGCTGTCTCAGGATGGATTTGGAGTTCTGTAGCTGCTAGTCCCATCAGGTTTTCTTCCTTTGTTTGTCTGAGCATGCTTGAAGGAAGACAGGGGAGGTTAGACTCCATGTTGTCTTTCTCCTTCCTGTTTCCGTTTTTCTTCCAGCGATTTCTGTTCCCCCCATGGATACATCTCCCCTCCGGGCCTGTTTAACTGCCTTGTGTTTACAAATTTCTCATCCATGCAGCTTGTGGAAAGCCATATGGCAACTCTCACACCCAACAGTGGATTTTAGGAGGAAGTTCTCTTTCAACTTTCTGTTTGTGAATTCAGATTTTTAAAGCCATGAATAAAATCATTTTGGTTTACACGCAATTGGGAATTTCTGTCTAAGCACTTCAGTTTGTCTCTTCCAGGTGCAGTGCAGCAGGGATGCATTGAAACCTGCAGAAAATCCTTTGTTACCTGGAGATCCACATGTGAGCAGCTTGGTGTGTGCTCCAAGTGAAACAGAGATGTTCGATTTCATTATGGCAAAATCAGTCTAAATACAGTCATCTGGCTATAGCCCAGTAACTTACAACCTCACAGATGATTTTTCAAAGTGCTAAAATTCAGAAGATGCTAACCCACAAATTACATGCATTCCTGCATTCAGGTGGCTTTGTTAGATTATATCAAAATTATAATTTGATTCCATAATTTTCACAATAGAAGCTATTGTATGTGTAACGCATGTTGCACATTGCCCTGGAGCACAGCTGCTTTGAATTAGAGGAGTATCCCTGAAATCCCTGCCAGCAGTTCCCACCCAAGCCCCCCACCACATACCAATGCTACTTTAGCTCTTGTAAACACAGGATGATAACTATGCAGTGTTTATCTCCATTGGATTTGTTTAACGGGTGCTGCTGGCATGAGGATGGGTAAATGCTAAGAGCCCTGTATTCCTGCAGAGCATTCCTTGTTTTACAGATGTGGTTTGGGCTGTATCTGAGCTCTGAAGCAGCAGTGGGCTGAATGAAGTCCATGATGAATGCTCGCTGTGGGACAGTCCACCCAGGAATGACATGACTGTTTTTAACTGAGGAAAAGCCATTATTAGTACGTTCTGTGTCGTTCAGGAGAATGTATACCGAGGGTGGGATTTTGAAACTGAGGCATAGCTCACTTCAGTCTTTTTAAAACTCTAGCCCTTCTGTAGCATTTGCTTAGCCCCAGTTTCCTTATGTATTTATATAAAAAAAGGCCCTAAAATGTAGGCCAATTCATGTGTTCTTTATGGCTACAAGAAAACTGCTGAGTGAACCCTGAGTGAACTTCTAGGAAGTGCTGCATGGGGGAGAAGAGCTGGAGAAACTGTTTTGCATCATTTCTGGCCCTTTAGACTCAATGCTTAAGCCTAAGAGGTGGAGTTATTTTCCAGTTGTTGGTTGCATCAATGAAAAATATGGGAAGCCCCTTATGCACGTAAGAAAAATAGGCATTGCAGGAGGGCCATTGACAAAGGAAAGATTTTCCAGTTACTTTCCGCGTTAAGCATCTGTGCGCTGCCATCCAGTGGGCACTGGGGAATTGGCTTTCTGTCGCCCACAGCTAATGGCCCTGCACTGCATGGGCCCATTGCATTTTCATAGAATATGCTAAGTTAGAAGGGACTTACCAGGATCATCGAGTCCAATTCTTCCCTGCACAGGACACCCCAAGAATCATAGCATTTGCCTGGGACCGTTGTCCAAACACTTCTTGAACTCTGTTAGGTTTGGTGACCACTTCCCTGGGGAACCTGTTCCAGTGCTCAACCACCCCCTGGGTGCAAAACTTTTTTCTGATATCCAATCTAAACCTCCCTTGGCTCAGCTTCATTTCCTCAAGTTCAGTCACTGGTCATGGGGGTGAAGAAATCAGTACCTGCCCCTCCTTTTCCCCTCATGAGGAAGTTCTAACTGCAATGAGGTCTCTTCTCAGTCTCCTCCAGCCTGAACAGACAAAGTGACCTCAGTTTCTCTTCATAAGGCTTCCCTTCCAGACCCTTCACCATCCTCGTGGCCCTCCTTTGGATGCTCTCTAAGGGACTCTCACATGGTTGGAGTTCCTGGTGCTCCCCTTTTCTATCTCAGTGAAGAGATGGGGATGGAGGAGTGATGGTACCTGAGGACAGTGCTGGTTGTCAGTGGGGTGGCTGCAGAAGTCCACAGGCATTTATGTGCATCGCTCCATCCCGGTCTGTGCACGACCACAGGATATTTAGGGTTGAGCAGAAGACACAAGGTGTTGGGAGCCTGTCTTTGAGGCAGTTACCAGCAACTCTGAGCAATCCTCCTTTTGCATTTCCAATTCTCTACTTCAAGAAGCCCTAGCAGTGTATTACGCTCTGCACAGGAGTGTATTACAGAGCTTCCTCAAAGACTGCAGCTTGATTACTAACTCAGCTGGTTTATTAAAAGGTATTCCCTATTTCCATATAAATGCAACTGAACAAACAAACAAAAAAAAAAAAAGAAAATTACATTATTCAGTGTGCCAAAATTCTATATAACCCTTCAGATGTAATTCTAGAGGACAGTCCCTTGTGCCAGGAAGCTCAGGAGGTGGCAATCATAGAGACTTCAGGTTTTTTTCCCTGATGGTCTGTTCAGACCCTAACTTTTGCATGTTGCATACTTGCTTTCCTGCTCCATGATTTCATTTTTAATGGCTATCACTTGTTCCTCTAGGTGCTTCAGTTGCTCTGCCTTGTCTTGTTTGGTTTGATTCAGTTCCTGAAGCTTCTTCTCCAAATCTGGAAGAGCAGAGACATGCAATGGTGCTCACATTTGTTGTGTAAGTAAAATCCAGAGATTAACAGCATTAACAGTTTTGGAGGCAATAAGCCCATTTCAAATGGGGAATGTTATATATGCAACTGGAGGGAAAAATCTGGCTTCTGGATAGCAAGAGAAGCATGACAAGCCTTAAAGAAATTAATTTCTCAGCATGTGCTTTTGTCCATCAGCTAGGATGGGCAGGACACAGAGCTCTTAAAGGACTTGTCAAAATGGAAAGATTGAGAGAAACAGTGTGTCCACTAATGCATATGAAGGCTAAATTCAGGCATAATGGGCTTAGGTCTCCCTTACAGGAATGTTTTCTGCTGATTCCCATGAAGCTACACCAGTGTAAGCATACTGGTCATGAGTATTCACTTTCTGTTTCCTGCACCCTTACCATATGGACATTTGGAGTGATTGAGAGAAGCACGTAATGCTTCTCCTTGAGGCATATGCTCAAAATATTTATTTGGATCCTGTCCTGGAGAATTTGCTTCTGGGATGGAGTTTCAGCTTCAGTCTTGCTGATGTTACATGGTATTTTCAGATTTTGAGCCTGGCAGGATCCTAAGCCCTAGGATTCCCAGTGGGAATGCCCACACCTTTGCTACAAACAGAACTAGATTCCCTGTGTGCAATGACATGAGATGTGATCTTCCTTTTTGGTGTCTCTCTACACCCACCTGAGGGGCTGTGTGAGGACTGGTGCCAGTACAGCCACAGCCTCCACTGCCTACAACCCCTCTGCCTCCCAGTCATGGCCCTGCAGGTTCAGGACACCTCAGTTTCAGTCTCCATGAGCCAGTAGTTGTAACTGGTTTGTTCTGCCATTGCTCAGAGATAATGTCTGAAGGGCAACAAGTATGGACTGGGAAAACAGCTACCCTGCAGCTCTGTAACACAAGCCATCACTTGGGTAATATGAGGAAAAACAGAGTGCAGAGGAAGGATTGAAAGTCCAAATGTCCAAAGCAAGTGCATAAATCAGGGCCTGCAGCTAAATCTACAGCCAAGTTTTACGCAGATTTTGCACTTTTCCTGTTTTTAAACTGGATAAAATCACTTCAAGTCCCTATATGGACAGTTCTTAAACTCTGCTTATAGCAATCAATTTATGTCAGAAAAAGTACATAAGCCAAATCAATTCAACTTCTTTTAAATGGAGTAGCTTCAGGGAGGGATTTTCACCAGTTAAATTATTTTAAACATAATTTCAGGTTAACCTAGTCTGTTAGTATGTGGGCAAGGAGTTTAGTCTGGAATTCATGACTGACACACTGTTTGCCACTTGCTGTGGAAGTGAGAACACCACCTGTTATTCTTTTAATCTTTTTTTCAGTCTCTTCAGCCAGTTTTTCTGCTTCTTCTTTGAGCTGCTTCACTCTTTCTAGTGTTACTTTTGGAGGTCCTTGGGCTTTTAGCTTTTCTTGAAGAATGATGTATTTTCTTTTAATGTCAGCAAATTCCTGTAACAAAATGCTATTACTTAGTTTAAGAGCATCTCAAAATTAACCTGGTATACAGAAGGTGATTTTTATACTATTTTTTAACATTCTCTTTGAACCAAACTTCAGATTTCTCATTCTCTTAAATATTAAAAAAACCATCCTTAATGTGAGTATATTAAAAAATGCTTTGCAAAACCTGATAGAAATCAATTAAAACAAACTGCCAGTGGAGTAATCTAAAGAAGAGAGAGGGGCAAGGATATAAGGAAAATATTAAGATATTTAAAGCTTATTCTGTGTTTTACTTCTGTTGATAGGGCTTTTCTATAAATTTCACTTTGTCATAAGGCTTAATTCAAATTTAATGAACTATCTGTAGCAACATTGGGGGTTTTACATCTTTGGCTGTGGTAATATTTACTGGCTAATCCATTCCCTGCTGATCTTGGTTGCTATTGAGGCTGCAGTTTAGATTTTACCTTGGTTTCTTATAACTTGGAAGCATAATCATGCTTCAGGCTTGTGCTGGAGGTGCTTGGTTCTTCTTGTAATTTTAGCAAATTTCTACCTGCATTCTCAAAAAACTGAGCTACTGAAAAGCACCAGGACAACCAAAAATTCCAAGTAACTCCCACAGCAATTTTCTCTGAAGGAAAACAGCAAGGGATGAATGGCCAGGCTGCTTCCATCACTCACTTATTTTAATATCTGGTTTTGTGATTTGTTTTGTTGTGTTTACTGGTGCCCATGGTGATTATGAATCTTATACAAAGTGCAAGAAAAAAATGTCATGGAGTAGCTAGAGGAATGTATATGTTTTCTTTCATTGAAGCAAACAGAAGTGTATGCCAGAAGCCTTAAAATACAAATTACTCTTAACCTGTGACATTTTACACTGCATGGCATAAGGAAAATGTTAATAGTTTTGAGGGCAGCAGGGTAACACTTCTGAAGCAAAAATACTGTTAAACATGGAGGGAATTTTTTTCCCTTGACACATGACAGAAAGGCTTACATTATGAGTATTCTGGGCTCGCTTGTGTGCTGCTTCTGCCTCTGCTCTTGCCTTTGTAGCGTGATTCTTGTTCATCAGTGTTTTTGCCTGCCATGTGGCAATTTCGTCTTCCATCTCAGTCTGTTTGGCTGACAAGTCATTTAGTTCATCATTTGTCTTGTTCACTTGGTTCTCAGCCTAAAATAGAGCAATTGAAGGCTGTGGTTTTCTGTGCAATGTCCATCCAGCTTGCAGAGCATGGTAATGAGGGAGGTAGTCAATGGATTAAGAGGAAGAGACTCTTAAGCAGTATGGAATCCGTGTCATATCTGTGCCACAATCTGGTTTTATTTATTTAAGTTTACATTAAGGAAACTTTAGGATGAAGTCTCTCTTTCTAAAATGTATGTAGCAAATAAATTAAAATATTTACAGCAAGATACCTGTGAGATTTGTGTTCTGATGCCTTGTATCTCTTCATTTAACTTTATGATGGTGTTTTTGGAGTGTCTTTGGGACTTCACAACATTTTTCAGTTGTTTATTAATTTCATCCACAGACCGGACAGCTTTAGCTGCTTTGCTAAAATGGAAAAATAATAGTGTGTGTAATATCGTGGTGTGGAGCACAAAGCAAGAACATATTTCAAATGCACCCCTGCTGATATGCAGAAATGTTTCCTCAAATTTAACATGAACCTGAATTAAAATTGTAGTTTGTAGGCCAGTAAAGCAAAACCTCCATAAGGGGCTTCGTGTGGGAGCTGAGGCTGGATGCTGTGGGCTGCCTGGTGAGGGAAGACTCATGGGTGAACATGTTTTTCTCTTGATTGTTCTTTCTCACCCTTATTTAAACCACCCAGTGAACCAGATGTAATGCTCCACCAGGTCCAAGGTGGAAGTAGCTGCTTTGGTCTCTCTGACTCAGCAGGCACAGGAGCCAAGAGCTGGCAGGAGCTGCTTCCTTGCAGCATGTCAGCTCCTGCAGCTGAGCCCTGATGGCTCCTTCCTGCTAGAGGTCCTGTGGAAATGGCAAGGTAAAATCTGCTGTCACCTGAGTTTTCCCTCCAGCATTACTAGGATACTGCCAGGGGTACAGAACAGTCCTACCGTGTGCAGTGCCACCCCAGCTGGAGCTGGCACATCAGTATGTGAGAATACCCTTCTTACTCAGCTTCTTGTGCCTCTACCAGCAGTGTCTGAGTATCTTCCCTTCTTATGTTTCTCTTATTCAGTTGGTACGTCTCACAGTGGTTCATAATACTCTTCATTTTGCCAAGCATTCTTGTGAGCTCTTGTGGAGTCAGGGGAAGGTTTATTTGCAGAACATAATTTGCCACCTTCTCAATATCTTCTGGAGGCACGCTCTCATCTGCAACAGAAATGGAGCTAAGAGTATCCTGAAGTGTCTCTTTCCTACCAGTGAAATGTAAATGGTCATTGTGGCTGCCTACCCTTTGAGTTATGTGGGAGAATAAAGCTGACAGGCACAGCAAGGGGGTAAGAGAATTATCTCCAACATTCTGTGATTTAATATTATGCTTGCAGGTACTGGTGTTAGTGTTGTCAGAACTGGCTAAAAGGAGGATTTGAACCCACTTTGAACTAAGTTATTAAAATTCTGATGTAGAACCGAGCCTGTGGAAGGTTTTAAATCAGTGCCCAGCACAGCTAGATGTGTCAGAGCCCATTTCTCCCTTGGCCCACAGATCAAAGAGGTGCTGGCAAGACTGGGGTGTGAAGGGAGCTTTCCAAACTGGCCAGTGGGTGTAATCCCTTCCTTGGAGTTGCCACAATATTGAGAAAGTGGTTCCTTCACTGGTTAATGAGAAAGGCTAAGTTGCAGAGGGAACCTGGGTCAGACTTGAATAGAATGGGAATTTACAATACAAAAAAACATATTTTGGCAGTTCCTATTACAAATGAATGAGCTTGTCCTAGCTCTTTGCTGGGAGGCACAGGCACACACAGAGCAGTCAATGTCTTGTGAAGTCTCATCATTGGTTCTGTTTTCTGCTCACTTCCATTTATAGACAAGACCTTGTGTGGTAAACAGTTGGAACATATTTAATGTTTGTGCTAATGCTCCAGAGCAACTCAGCAAGGATTAAATAGAAGATATTTAGTGTACAAACAGTAGTGTATTCATGAGAGCTATTTTCTGTAGAAATATATTGTTCCATTCACATCAATGTAGAGTACAGCAGATTTAATGTAACTGTATGCTTCTCAGCTGTTACTGTTCTTAAACTTCTATTAACGAAACAAAGATTTTTAAAAATGTTTTTATAATTGTTAGTAAATACTGAATGTCTACTAAGAAACATAAAAGAGCTAAAGGTGGAATTTTCAGTTGCTATCAAATAAGAATCTGAGAATATTAAGGAATTAAATGAACTTAAATCTTCCAATTCAATAAAATAATTTAAATGTTCCTGAACAAAAGAAGTCCTCTGTTGTCTGCCCTCACACTCATTTGGACGTAGAGATATGAATGCCAAAGGACTGCCAACATGCAATCCATAGAAATTTAGGAGATCAGCCACATTCAAGAGATTGAAAAAGTCTTGCCACGTTCGAACCTCTTTGATGTGCATCTGGTAAAAAAACTTAGGGTCCATTTCTCACAGCATTTTTCTGAAATCATGAGGGTGGAAAATTTTTAGGGTATATATGGTTATTTTGTTATTTTTTTAATGAAAGCAGTGAAGTTCTACCAGAGTCCTTTGATTCCTTGAGTTACAGCTTTATGGAGACAATGGAGCAGTATGTGTCCTAATTCCCATGTTTCCTATGGAGAGCCTCTATTTACGGGTGTGGAAGAAGGGGGTGGAATAACAAGTTGAGGATGCAATGGACATTCCTGGCCATTATATATGGTATGAAATTATTTTAGTAGTCCTTTACTCAGATAAACCAGGTACAGAGGGAATTACCTGCATGCTTCAAATTAAGCACAGTAATAACAGATGATAATCAGAAAGTAACAGATCTATTGTGAAATTAATACAAAGTACTGTCACCTTGGAGAAAGAAGCACTAGAAAAAAGGGATTGAAACAGGTTGCACTGATCAGGAGGTAGACAGGAAATTTCATGTGTATACAGCTAGATAATTTTCTGGCTATTATGCTATATTATATCAGAATATATTTTTATATATGTATATAAAATGAGTCCAAAAGAACATTGCATATTTACCTAATAAGAAGTCTTTCGCTTTTTGGATGAACTCCTTAGTGATCTCTCCATCAACCTTGATTTGATTCTTAGCCATCTCCAGCTGCCCATTAAATTGTGAGCCTTTCAGTTTGCTGTCTTCTGCCATTTTTCTAATGCTTTCAACCTGGAAAGATTATTAGACATAGCAGTGCCATTTTCTGGAGGTTATCTATCATTGCTTTGGAAGTTGAGCTCTGACACAAAAGTAATTTTGATGCAGGCCTCAGCTGGAATCACTTGATATGGCTTTGAAAAGTATTAAGAGACCCCTTTGAGGAACTCCAGAAGCTCCTACATCTGGGCCTTCATTTGGCTTCAGAAAAAGCCTAAATTAAGCATTTTTTTTCTGTCTGCAACCACTGCTAAACCACAGCCCCATTCTGTTTCTAAAAGAAAGTGCTGACAGTTATTGGAGCACCGCAGAATGTCAGTGATCAGATTCAGATCTGAGCAGATCTGAGCAGATTCATATCTGATTACATAAAATGTAATTTCATTTGTCATTTCATATTGGACTGGCTGTTAAAAAAAACTCACTTAAAAAAGACACAAATAAGGAAGGTAGAGTTCAAGGCTTATCTTTAAAAGTTGCATTTGCCGTTAAATTAGTATTCTTGATAATTTAAATGAGAGCTTTAGATTAACCATCAAATTCTAACAGTATTTTGCTTTGCACAGGTACTGCCTTTCTGTGGCCTGCAGAGGGAAAAGATTCAGACTCCACATGCAACAAGAAAAATGATGGTGTTTTTACTTCTGAATTGTCTCAAAATAGTTCACTCATATTATCATGGAGCTGCTTGAGGCTTGTCAGCACCAAAGGTAGTGTCCCAGCAGCCTGGCACTCCCTGTGTCAGCAGATGCCTTTTGCTGCTGCCCCTCGGTGTCCTGGGGCCCCAGGCCTGTGCCCTAATTGCTCATTTCTAAACCCGCTGACTGTGGTGCAGTGTCATTTTAAAAAGAGGAAATGGATGCCCAGGCACCCTGCAGGGACAGGACAATGCCACAGCAGAATGACATTTCTGTTGGAAAATGTGTTTTGCCTGTGACTGTAACAGGCATCATCTCTGACTGTTAATAAGAACAAACTCTTTACTGCCGTTTTGTTTCCTTGGCACATGTTGCACTGGCCAATTATTTTTCACTGCTACTGTGCAGTACAATCGACTAATTGATGCCTTCCTAAACATCACTGGGGACAGAAAAGCTTCATCTTGAAATTATTTGCGCAAGTTATTCAATGACAAACATAAGAGTAATATGAAGTTGTATAAATAGCACTTAATGCTATGCACAGCAGTAATCCCATTGCAATAAGCATGTCAGGCTACTGACAAATGGTGCCATTTGAATCTTTCTCAATAAAAACACAGACAATACTAGCCTGAAGCCACCAAATTCCATAGGCACCATGGAATTCCAGGGCACCATGACCTGTGAGATCTTGGCAGCTGTGAGGAAGAAGAAGACATAGCTACAGCCACGGTCTCTTGGTGGGGTTGGCACCTCATAATCCTGGTACTGAACCATGATAGGTCTGTGATGTAGGGACAGGGTCCATCACTGTGTCACTGCTCTTTGTGCAAAGAACAGGTGAGTTTTTGTAGATTTGTGACCTCCCAAATCTCATTCTCCATCCATTTCACTGAACAAATGTAGGTTTGATATACAGCACCTGCTTCTCAGGTTCCTGTAGCTGAGTAGTCAAGTTATTTAGCAACACAGCAGTCTCCTCAGCTTTCCTGAAGGCCTCAGTGGAAAGAGGAAGAGCTCCACTGCAGTTTGGGCCAGCACACTGCCTGAGTCCATAACTGTCCCAGCACAAAGCTCTCCCACAGGTGGCTGTGACACAGGGCTGGTCTCCTGGTACACCACAGATCTGCAATAAGGAAGATAAGCTTATGTCAGGACTCCTCTGGGGGCCCGAGATACATTCCTGAGGGAAGGAAGATGTTTGACATCATGAACATTGAACATAAGATGGGATTTTCCCTAAGACACAGTGCTCTGATCTCTCTGAAGATGGGTGTCACTGCCAGTCACAGGTCCCTCTCTCCTGATTTGAAGGATGCAATGGCAGCCCATGGCTCTAAGCATTCTTGCAGGAGCCATTTCTTAGGCTCCATGTGTTGCACTAAGACTCTTGCTTTACCCTTCTTTGGCAAAATGGCTGAAAGCATCCTCTGGCCATATCCGGTTCACGGGTCAGTGGCTTCTAAAGGATCCAGGTCACCTCTCACACAACATGGTAACATGTCTAGCCTTCCATATAGTTTAACACAGATGTTGAGATTAAAGGCTTAGATGGGTGATCTCTTTCAGATCTGTCAGAACTGGATGAAGGTAGTATCAGGTATTCATTGCTGCCCTGAAAAAGAAAAGAAGTCCCCTCCTTTCCCATAGGTGATGCAAAGGATATGTGAGTACTCCCCATCCACTCCAGAGTAAAGTTGTTCTGTTTATCTTAAGTTACTCACAGGGGAGGTTTGGGTTAATCTGTCTGAAATTACACTGATGTCCTCTTGAGACTAGAGAGTGCTTGAACAGTTCCTTGTGCTGGGTCTGCCCTGGGAACAATGGCTTCCAGAAGGTAGCTGAATAACTACAGCTGAGAAGTGCAGCTGTTTCAGACGTGACTGCATGGCTGTGCCAGGGAAGTGTCATTTTCCAGATTTTAGCACCCTTTTAAAATAAAACCTTCTAGAACATCAAAATAGAGACTTTTCTTTAGCTCCCGTTCAAACTCCACAGTACCTACCTTTTCACTCAAGTTTTGCATGTCAGGGATTTTGATCATTTTGAGCCATTGCAGCACATTGTTTGCTTTCAAGACCTGATGGTCCAACATGGCAAGCATTTCGTTCCTGGTGTACTCTGAGTGTCTTACAATAGGGATTGTCCCCCTGGTCCTCTGTTCTGCCAGCAATGATACTTCAAAGTGTTTCCTAATGTTGCTGATGGCCTCTGTAGCAACAGAAATAGGGTTTAGTACCAACTGCATTTTGATTGCATTTAGTTCTTGTATTTGCTTGAATTCTGGACAATTGGCGAGTGACAGGTGATTCAGTTTGTTGTCACCTGTGTTTGATTTAGGACATCAGGGACGGACAGGAACTGTCATTTCCTCAGCCAAGCTTTTTAATTGTTTATTCATCCAGCTGCCAAATAGGAATACTTATTGATGCTCATAAAACCTGCTAAACTAGATGAAAATATAGTGGATCCTATGTAATTTTTCACAGTCCAAGGTGTATGAGAAGCCAATGGAATAGAAAAAAGTATGAAGGAGATCCCATTAATGACACCGACAGCTACTGATCTGTATTCATCAGTAGCTCATGCACTGCTGTCATTTTCGATTTGATAAAAACTCCTGTCATTTAAGCTGTTTTGAAGTTGAGGCAGGAGAACCGTTTCTGATAGTTGTTAATCACTATGATCAGCTCCCTGATTGGAAGTCAGGGAAGCATTTGTCCTTTCTGTTCAGCAGGGCACCCAAGAGTTAAATGGTCTGCTAGACTGAGGCCAAAATTTAGATTACAAATGGGAATATACAAGGGGTTTTTTAGCTGTGGAAAATCCAATTTCAGGATTGATGCATTAAAAAAACCCAATGCTTCCATAATAAGCTGGTAGACCAGGCAAAAAATACTTTCTAGCAAGAGTCTTGTTTGCTTAGTAAAAGCTCTTCCCTAAGCAGACTCCAAAGGTTTGGAGGATATTACATTTTTTGCAGATTAATAGCCGAAGAAAAGGTCTTGGGCCTTTTGCAAAACCCATAACTTAAAGCTGCTGCTACTGCTTTCAAGGCTTCCCAGATCTCCAGAGAATTCAAAATTTGTCCCCAAATTCATAGGCAGAAATATATGCAGAGTCAGAACTGATCTGTCAGCAGGGAAAAATTGTTAGAGGTCACTGATTAACATCTCTTCTTGTGCTGGTAACTGACACCATTACTAGTTGAAGTCAATGACAAGACACTCATCAAGTCCTGTGGGCTTTGATTCAGACTAAAGCCCTTGGCCTTGCTTTGACTGAAGCTGAACAATGTTTAGTTATCATGTGGAATCAGGGCTATTTATTTATCTTGTAATTCTTGGAAACAACATACAGTTTAAAGTTAGCTCCTAATACAAAATACATGGCAAGAGACTGCTATAACTCTGTATCTAAGCCAGAGGCTGTTTTCTGTGCAGCAATTCCATTGCAGGAATATTTTACAGTGGTTCTTCATTAAGAGGCCCAAATGCTTTTTCCACGTTTGGTTTCTGATGGAGCTGTAGAGCTTCCAAGTTCCTTTATGTTAAACACAGTGTCTTAGCCCAGGCTTGATTTACAGCCTAGGAAGCTGCTCTTACTGCATTGTGGTACAACAGTGCCTGCAAAGCCAGGGGCCAAGGCTGGAAAGCTGTAATTTAATGAGATCTCATAAACTGCAAGCATTCTTTTAAGGACACTTGTGTCCTGGTTTTTCCAGTGATTTTAATTCATCATTAGATATTGACATTTCCAGGTCAGCTAGCTGAATGTATGTCTGTGAGGAAGAGTCCAAATCCTGATCCTCTGCAAAGAGAGGTAGATAGGAGCCCATTCCACACATGTGTCTAGGGCACAAGTGCCAAATGTGCCTCAGATGGTGTATGTGGCCATATCCTGCTCTATCCCTGCAAAAAAGAGAGAGGAAAAAATGGACAGAGCCATATGTAGCACGTGCTGCTGGTCCCAAAAGGAAGATGGACTGAAGGAGCCAGTCTCTCTCCTGGATATCAGATAAGCTGATTATCTTGAGGTGAATGTTATTTTTATGTTATTAGATGCTTGGTAGCAGGAACAATGAATATTTGTGGCCCTGATAGGAAATTCAGCTTAAATTCAAGGTCTTCCTCTCCCCACACTGCCATGTGCTTTTTATAGGGCTGTTTATCTGTCTCCAGAGGCCAAAAGATGAAGTGGGTTTGGAATGTGACCAGAGAGCATCATGGATGCTTCAGCTGTGCATCCACTGACCTCCCTGGGATTTATTGTTTCTTTGCCTTTCTGCCTTTCTCAGAGTCTATACAAAGATCAGTTGGTTTGGGAAGTGGAGCCTGGGAGAGCTGTGCTGACTGCTCACACAGGGACCTGAGCGGAAGCGCTGTCCCCGGGGGTGCTGCCAAGGGAGATTCAGGGAGCCCTAAATCTTAGTTAATCCCTCTTTTCCCCTATTCCTTTGCCCCGCTTTGTTTTCTGTTGATTTTTCCTTTTTTTTTTTTTTTCAATCTTGTCTAGGCCAATCTTCTTCTTGCCTGAATGAAACATGGAGGAACTGTAAATAGGAGTGCATTGCCTGTAGCTTGTGTCTTCCATGGTGGGCACCCTATCTTCTGGGGGTTCATATATTGGCAGCCATCTCTTTGGAGAGAATCCTGCTGACCACCTCCTGCCATTGTGGGTGTTCTAGCATCTGTTCAAGATCCCTGACTGATACATCCCCATCTTGCTCCAGAAACCAGTCTGGGACATTGTCATTACAGCTATTAGCAGCTGATGGAAGCTATACTTAGCTCAAGTACAGATGGTGTAATTCTTTCAAAAATGCCAAGGAACTCAGTTCTGCCTTCATACTTTTTGATGATGGAGAGCTAGCTCTGTACCACATGAAGTTATGTATTTTCCCACAGGAACACCAAGGAGTTGCACTATGACATACTGCTTTAATTAAACAAACCATTGCTGGACAACATTCTTTAAGTATTGCTAAGAGCAAGAGGAGTCGAAAGTGAGGGAAAAATCCTTTGCTATTCTATTGCCTGATCTGTGAGTCTGTATTGTGAACGTGGACGACTTTTTTATCCTGATGTGAACATGAGGATTCAGGAGACTTCTGACTGATGGGACTCTGGCACATGCACCTGAAATTTGAGATGTTAGAAATCATGGCATTTTAAGATAAAAGAGGATTTGGAAAGTCATTATTGTTAGTGTTCACATTTTCTTTCTACCATAGGAAGCTAAAATCTAGAGATCTTTGAAATATTATATGGTTCAATGTTGAGGAAAACATCCCAAAATTTCATGGAGAATGTCCACCTATTTCAGTTCATTGTTGGCTTACCTTTGAAGTTCAAGTACTGAAAACTTTGATGCAGATGTATTTTCTGTTGTAGAAGTTCATACACTAGATCAGCTTCTTCTCCAATATCTTCTAAGTTTTTATTAAGGTCAGGAAACTCGTATGGCAAACTGTGAAGGGGATCCATTTGTGAAACCTTTTGTCTGAAAGGGAAAAGGCAGTTATGTAGAAGTCAGACAGGATTGTTCCTAAACTAGAACTGAGTTACACAATATTTTAGAGGGCAAGAGATGTATTTCTAAATGACCAGAAACATCAAATTGTAATGGCTTATTTAGAAAACCCTTAGGATGAACTGGAAAATTCCAGCATTTAAGTATATGTCTGTGGGGGATAGAAATGTATTAAGGATTATTTTGTTCACAGATCTATTGAAAACAGTAACTTAGTAGTCCAACATCTGTGTGCTGATCAGAAGTGAGACTTAATGTGTAGGGATGGCTGGTGGAGTCTGGGGGAAAACCATTTCTCAGCCAAGGGGTTTTTTCAGGAGCAGCCTAGCCCTTACTGAAGGTAGGCCTGAAAATCCCTGATGCCTGAGAGGGCCTCCAGTGAAAGGACAGGATGTCTCAAAATTCGTTCAATTTCAGAAGTTGCATCTTCAAAGGCTTTGAAGCGGATGTCACAGCGGGGCATTCGTCCTCCTTTATCTTCCAGCTTTGCAGCAAACCTCATTAATCCCTGAACAGTCTGAGCAAGGGCAGCAATTTCAGTGTCCCACTGATTGAAACAAAGATGACACCGATGGCAAGAGGGAAAGTCTTTCTCAAAGCCACGTCCACACAGGTCGCAGAAGCGGCCGGTGACACCAGCACGGCAGTTACACGCGCCGGTGGCTTTGTCACACTTGGGCTGGCGGGTTCCCTCCGGGTTACATTCACATGCTGCAAGAAAGGGACAGTAAGTTACACCCAGTTGTTCCTTTTCTGTGGGATTAATCCATGCAAAAGGTATAATTTGGAATATCAAGATAATAAAAGCAAAAAGTTTGAGTTAGAGCAACGTGGATTGCATAGCTAATGGCTTTTCTTCAGCTCTAACTTCCATCATAACCTTAGAAATAACAATATAGATCAATAATATAAACACTTTAGTCCATATCATACAAACGTGTGAAAGGCTGTTTTTCTAGATGTATGTTCCATCTCCCCTGTATAGCATAAAAGGTAAGCATTTACTTTGAGGCAGTTTCTAATCCATTTGTCCCCAGTTAATAATACGTACAAATGCAATGCATCTGGGGATTGCCAAAGTAGTTTTCCTCACATTCATCACAACGTCTTCCACTGTAGCCTGGCTTACATGGACACTGGCCTGTAAACTGCAAACACAGTTAGGATTGAATAACTTCCAACAGAGCCATATGGCTGGATATATACTATTTACTGTGCTGCTTTTTCTCCCTGTGACTCATGTCGTATACCTGTACAAGGAGTGCAATAACACTGCTTGCCCACAGTATTTGAACACCATGGTTTCTAGAGTATTGGCCCACCTTTCCCATCTACCTCCCGAAGGTCGTGGAAAAATGCGCTTTGAGAGGTGGCTTCACTTTAGTGATGTGAAAGATTTTGTATGCTCCAGTCTAGAGATGCTCTTTGAGAACTCATCCTCTGACTGTGACCTGAGAGGATTCTTTTCCTTTGCAAAACAGACTGATTTTTTATTTTTGCTGGATCAAAGTACTCAACATTTCAACTTTAAACTACATGATATATCACTTGTAATTGAAAACCTCAAGGATCTATTATGCACGCTGCCCTAGAAAAATGATTTTGTAATTCAGCTATTAAATTAAACTGCAGGGAATTAGAGCTCTGATAACTGCTATAGCTCAGAAAAAGCAGATGTAGTTCTTTGAGGCCAAAAGCTAAATTTCAAAGGAAAATGTACAAACACATCAGCAAGACCTTAGTATAAGCTCCTGGTCTTCTGAAGTCAGTAGCAAAATTGCTGTTGACTCCATGGGACCACAATTTCACCTCTCTATTCTGAAATGCTATTTTATTTTTTCTACATTCTAGCCCTAAAAAGTGCACAAGAATTAAAGATGAGAAACAGTACTCTAGCAGTCTGACAGATGAGGTGTGATTAATGTAATGGTCACAGCTGCTACTATATGAACGTAAACACTTGAAAAATACTCATAAGACTCTTGGGTCCAAGCTTGGATTTCCTTCTGCACTATATGTATATTTATGAGGCAGTTTTTCCCTACGCGATATCTCTTTACAAGGTATTTCTAAGATCCACTTGACAAAGAAAAAAACCAGCAAAGGGAAATTGCTTACCAGCAAAGCCACACTATCAAAGCAGTGTGTTTGATGTAACGACTTACAGCGTGATTGCATCAAACACAAAATTCCAAAGAATTTTTGTTTTCAGGGAGTATGACAAAAAAATATTCTCATTTGTAAGAGTGTCCTCACTGTGCCATGCAAAAACACCACCAGCCTGGTTCCTGGAAAGCAGAATAATTTTCTTGCCTGGTTGCATTGGTTGCTTTGTGAGTTCTTTGGGTCACAGTCACAGGTCTGACATCCTTTTCCACTAGCCAAGTCCCAGTAGCCAGAGATACACTGGTCACATGTCACACCCACCACATTGGGCAGGCAAGGGCAAACTCCCGTGGCTGGGTCACACAGGCAGGCTGCATCCCCCCCTGGGCACATGGCAGGGTGAACACCCACCAGATTGCACCTGCACCCTGGAAAAAGAAGGACAATTACTACAGCAGGTGGTAATATAGAAAGCTGATGGACAACCAGAGCTGTATATAGAGCCCATGCTGTAGGTTTACTTCTAGTGACCTTGAACAGATTTTTAATCTCATACCTATCTTTCTGTAATAGCTGATATATTGCTTTGAGAAAATTTACTGCGAACTTTCAGTATTTTTAATACAGGCACAAAATATGAAGGTGCAGTAAATTTTGAACCTTATTAGAAGGAAATGTTAAATATGCTGGGTAAGGAGAAGCTGATCTACAGTGGGCACTGTCCAGTGTGGGAATAGCCAGTAAGGCAAGTAAGATAGGAAGCCTTCCTTGTGAGGAGCCAAAAGTTCTTGCTTACCCATTTCTGAGAGATATCTTCCAAGAATGAACAAAGAATGAGCTTGGATTGTATTTTAGAAATCCTTGGAAAAGGAGTTTCTTAAAAATACTTACAATTGTCTGGCCAATAAAAATCAGACTCTCAGTCAGGTGAATTTGTAATAATAATCTTTGAGAAACATTGAAAAGAAGCTTATGCCTTGCTTTTCCTTACACTTGTGCCTTTCTGTTAAAACTTCTGAGTTACTTACAGTGTCCTCATGGAGTCTTATAAATTGCCTGAACAGTCTCATTCTAGCCACTTAATGAAAACAACTGGTAAGGCAGGAAGCTCAGCAAGGGATCATCTGGTTAGCTGAGCATTGCTTAGTTGACATCAACCAGCAACACATCTACACAATTATCTTTGGTTCCTTTACTTTTGATTCCTTCCTGAACGAGCTGAATGCACATTTATTTTTCTAACAGGGAGTACTGCTTTCATTTCACAAATGAGTATTTCCTAGGAGCAATATTCAGTATGAGATTTAATGAGACTTGGATAACAAATTATTTAACAGATGCTACATTAAATTATTTTTATTGCAGATATATTTATATTTGTTATATAGAGAAATATATTTGGTATTATGTTTTGCTCTATTCATCTGCTTTAGTTTTGTTGTCCTTCCAAGGGCTAGCCTCTCCCTAGAGCCTCCTCTTAAAAAAACTTTTATTGGTAGTAACACAGTTGCAGTGCTGTTACTTATACTTACTTTGACAGTTTTGATCAAGGGCTGAGCCAAAATAACCTGGTTTGCAGAACTGGCAGTTTGCTCCATGGGTGTTGTGTAAACACTTAATGCATTCGCCGGTGACTCTGTTACAGGACTCTGGGTCTGTCAAATCAATGTTGTTATTGCAGGGACATGGTGCACAGTCAAGCCCAGAGCTGCTTAGGTTTTTGTAGAACCCACTCGGACACTCGTCACACTGATTGCCTGTCAGAGAGGAAGGCAATAATGTTGCTGGCTGGTGGGAATTTAAGTGAAATGTGTAATTTCCGGTAATACTGTTAAAAGATTCAGACTGTCTGTTCAAATGCACATTTACAATGGAAAATACCCACCTGTTTGAGACTGTTGCCCTTTAATCCTATGATCAGTTTAAAGTATGTCTTCCTCACTGAAATCTGATGGAAACACACTCTCCTCATCCTAAGTTGTTTCTACCAAAAAATCCTTTAAGCAGGACTAAATAGGTGCCTGCTCACACAACACCTCCAAACATCTCTTTCCAGCTAAGACCATTCCATGGCATTAGTCAAGTTCCTGTATTTACAGAGTTTTCCCTGGCCCCTCACTCCCACAACAGCATTGGAAGGTGCGGGGTGCCCAGGACTTCAGACAAGCTCTGGGATGTTCTGTCCTTGCTTGCTGTCATTGCAACTACTTCTGCCATCCCAATGCTTGCCCAGACTGGGGTGCTACCTCTCTGCATCTCAGAAACCTTTCTGGACAAGCTGGTGTTTCTGGAATTATATCCACTGGCTCATCCTCACCCAAGGACTGTTTCTTCACTGTGGTCCCCAGGACCAGAGCCTTTCACAATCTGAGAAAATGAGCCCGCTTTCACAGAGGTGACCAAGAGCTTTGCTGAAAAGGAGCAGGAAGAAAAAAGTCCATAACTGAGGATTGCAGTGGTTTTTGAGGACAGAAGTACCCTGGCTGAGTACCAACAAGGATCATTTTGGCCCTACAGCAATTACTAAAGCAAAACTGCTGTTGACTTGTAAAGGAACCTTGACCAAGTAAAGATGACGGCAATGGTTTCGTTTTTGGCAGTGTTTCCCATTAGTGTTTACTTCCATCACAGAAGATCTTTCTAATGCCCAGGGGGTGGGAAACATCTTCAGCTTTCCCTTCAGGAATTCAGGCTAAGTCAACAGAATCTCAGGAAGCGAGGCATCAGTTTGCTGCAAAAATATCTGCATTTGAGACAGCCAGGAATAGCAACCTTATTTCTAAAGTGACCATTTGAACTGTGAAATAGTCACTTGGGGGCACAATGTCAAAGACGGATTCCTCTATATGGAGAAAGGTTTTCTCTGATTAGGAAATCTTATCAGCTCTGTATGATGGCCTGTTCTTTCCAATTTGAGCTTCCAAAGCTTTTTTCAGAGGTAATGAGCAACAGCAGTTCTCCCCCACTCCCCACCAGACTAAAGTAATTCCTCGGAAAAGGAGGTGGTTTTCAGAGAGTGCCATCAGATTAATTAATGGCTTCACTGTATCCACTTAGGTGAATCATTTTTTAAACACTAATTGCACAATTCCCATTCTTCCTAGTCTAGACTTCCCCACATAATTTCAGTAAACTTGAGTGTTAATTATTCTTAGCTTTTTTATTACCATTACCTCACTTGTCATTTCTGAACACATGATGGTTGGAGGATGATAATTTTTCTCTCTTTACATTAATTTTAATAGAATCAAAACCAGTCCTTATTTTGTGTCATACCTGAATATCCCTCAAGACAATTGCAGACTAGTTGTGCAGACTGTGAGTCCTGGTAACAGGAATGTGCAAAATACTTATTGCTTGTAGGTGCCTCTGGGCACATGCATGGGTGGCAGGATTCTCCTTCCAGAGGGTTTCCATAATAACCATCCATGCACCTGTCAAAGCAGTCAACACAAAGCAGTACAAATTGTCAAGTGCTCCTTTCAGTCCATCCAGGTGAATCAATTTATATGTACATATATTTAAATAAGCATTTTAGGACATTGTAATGCTATCTCTGTTAATTAGTACAGATACATCAAGCTTCAAAGGTGTTCTAAAATGGAAAATCAGAGCTGCATTCCCAAAATCTGGAGCAAAAAGAAAAAGACACATGTTCTTTCAAGGAATAATTATGAAGACTTTTACCTACTCTGAAACAATTTTAATCTAAATTACTATGATATGACATATCACACACGCTCTGCAAAGGTAGCTAAAAGCTGTCATGTAAAAAATTCTGTGTATTCATCTTTTTCCATACAGACACACACACAGAGTGGTTGGCATGGCATTAGAAAGTGCTGACTCAGGCTAATGAAGCAATGGTTCATTAAGAGCACTCAGAGAATATTGCATATTTTAGATGTAACACATGTATTGAGCCATGCTCTGTCTGACATGTTCTGCAAACCTGGGATAATGGCTGTTTCAAGGTGGTGGTGGCTGTGCTGATACCCAAACCAGCAGGGGGGTTTTGGAGCTCCCTGGGGGCTCAGCCACCTGCCCCCCATCGCAGCCTCCATGTCCCAGTGTCCCAACCCCCTGTGGTCCTGCAGCTGCAGCAACACAGTGGCTTCTGAAGCATCCTCAGTCTTTGATCTGCTTTAGTATGGCAAAGGGGAACACAATTCTCTGTAGGTATACAAGCCAGGCTAAAACACTTGGCTATTTGATTATCCTCGCCCTGGGGTCTGGAGCTCCTGCAGAGGCACAGGACAACAAGTATTTCAGTCTCCCATTTGAAATCAATTTGCCACCTACAAGCACAATAGCCAAAGACTGTATTGTCTAAAAGCACTGCAAGAAAAGCTCAGTAAGTTTCACAGGGAAATCCTCTTAAAAGTGAATGACAACGTACAATCCATCCAAACTGAGCTAAATGAATTTAATTTTGATGTTCATGTTGAACTTTGATACTGCTGCCAGCATATTGAATAAAAAAGAGAAGCACTGTTCTGAGTGGAGCTGGAAGACATGGGAAAAGTCATTTCCTGGTCACATGAAACTAATACAGCCAGCAAACAGGGCATGTTTATTTAAGCTCCTCAGAGATAACTGCAGGTATTAAAATGAGTATTCAGCATGAGGTTAGCCTCTTAGCTAACCTCGTGCTGAATTTTAAATTTGAAAGCTGTCACTTTGAAAGCTGTCAGGAGTCAGTGAGTCTCATATGCAGCACTTTGTGCATGTCTCCAAGCACGTGGTGCCACGGCACCCTTGTCTCAAACGCCTTTGCAGGGAGCCCACTGTGGTGCTGTGTGCATGCCATCCCCACAGTCTGCCCACATGTATTTACCAAACAAATAGAAACCTTACATTCAGCAGCTAGGTCCAGTTTAATCCTGGTTTTGCTTCCTGTTAGGGTCATTGATGCAAAATTGTTAGGGTCATTGATGCAAAATGCCCCAGCCTCAGGGGCATTTTGGAGAGCATCAGTGTTTGGGTGAGCTTTGCAGTGCTGCCCATTGAGTTACCTTTCACAGTGACTTCCAGTTGTAAAGCCACGGCAGTTCAGGCACACTCCAGTCAGAGGGTCACAAAGCTCTGCATAGCCATTACACAGGCAAGGACGGCAGTGGGGAAATCCAAAATACCCAGCCAGACATCGGCTGCAGCGCTGACCATCCACGTCCCGGCGGCAGGAGCACTGCCCTGTCACCTGGTCACACAGTGTGCTCAGCGAGCCTTGCGGGTGGCACTCACATGCTGGAAAACACCAAAAGCAAAGCTGTGCCCTGAATGTATTCCAACCAACTCCTCTCATTGCTGACACTGCTCAAAGGCAGTCAAGAAGCAATTATTATTTGTGGAAGCATTTTTTAAATTGTTTCACACATAATCCTGGATTCAAAGCCCTAAAAATTTGGGGCATGAAGAGCCAGATAGTGGTACCGGTACTAGTGCTGGCTGCCAAGTACTCACCATAGCAGCCATGGAAGCCGAAGCCATAGCTGCCTGCAGAGCAGGCGTCACAGCAGCGTCCCACAACGTTGGCTTTGCACTGACACTGGCCCCCCAGTCTGCTACAGTTGGTACTCAGCGACCCTTGGGGGTTGCACTTACATGCTGCCAAGGGGAAAGAAAACCAAAACAGGATTTGTTATCAAGAAGTGTGACTGCTCTCATCACCTTTTTCACACTTTAAAATAGGAAGGAAAGAGTTTGATTATTCTTATCACAAGTTCATTAACCACTGATGGCCATTGGGTTGTTTGATGGTGTAGCATCAATGGTGATGGTATATCAGGCACCAGCGTAAGTCTTGGTGTTGTGGTTGCCACACTCAATGCACTGCCTTCAGCACACATTTGGGATAGGACAGAAAGAGTGTAGCAAAATACATATTCAAAATGGAGATATCCTGAAGTCTAGAAGAGTTTGATATAAATCTGCAGCACTTGACATAACCTGCAAGCTGTACTCAGATGGTCTACATCTGTGTAGTGTTTGTTTCTTTCTGGGCATCTTGGACTGACTCGTTGAGCAAAGATTTTTTTTTTCACTCACAGAGGATGTTCATCCAAGAGCTCTAGAAAACACTAGAAATCCAAAGTGCCATGTTTCACTGGGAGAATCCCACCACTTTGGGAATCAGGCTAATGAGGGGTTAGAGCCCAAACCTAAGTGAGGGGGGGTCTGTGGCTGCACGGCCATGACCTCATCACCTGATATGTGAGTGAGCCATTGGTCCTTCTAAAATCACCCAAACCAAGCAGATGATAGCAGTTTGGAGATGGCTTAAAAACTCTGTCATTTGACAGCAGCCAGAAAAGTAGGAAAGGTACTGCCTTGGCCATATGGTAAAGCTGCATCTGATTCAATTGCTCTTCAGAAAATACACAAACACTGCCATGGTTCCTGTCATGCTGCTCCATGAAGCTCATCAGGTGTGATGAACTCCAAGAATCATGCCACCAAAAAGGTATTCGCAGCACACTCAGGGTTCAGCAGGATGTATCCTGTATGTCCATACATACCACGTGCTGCTCAGCTTCACTTACCTACACTACCATAGGCTGAGAGCTCTCCAGTAGACATATCCTACAAACTCATGGGAAAAGCAGCAACTGTCTAAAAGAGCTGCCTGTGCAGGCTGGTCCTTACCGACGGCGCCGTTGTGAATTCGGGCTGACATGCTCACTATGAGCCGTGCACACGCTTCAGGCAGGACCTGAGGTCCAACTTCAGATGCAATTTCAATGCAGTGATACTTCTGGTACTCATCTAAATCCTTTTCACTGCATAAGTTCTCCACAGAGCCAATTCTGGGAATAAGTCCAAGCTTTGGTGTTAAGAGGGAAAAGAAAATATTTTTGCTTAGTTATACTAAAACCAGAATTTCCCACTTTCTCTTCATGTGCTTTGCATTGCAAGGACAGAGGTCTGGAGCACTGTGTTTCCAAATCTGCTGTTGTGCCATTCTGTCATCGAAACTCACATTTATTCTGAAGGTATAGACATTTATTCTGAAGGTATCAGTTTTTCAAATAAAGGAGACTGTGTATTAAAAACTAAAATTATAATAAGACTTAAGATACATGCTCAGAACTTGTTTTGCTTCTAAGAGGTGCTGTGTTAGTGACTCCAAAAGCAATATCTGGCCAAAATTTTTACTTGTATTACTGTGATAAAGAAAAATCAGCTGAAGGTTCTATGTCCAATTATGGCCAACCCTTGTAGGATACAGTTCTACAGAAATAATTACAGAAATGGACCTAAAAATATTTTTCTCAAGAGCAGGACCCAAAACTAACACCCAGTTCCTGACTTAGTAGAAACCTGGGAAATATCTGGACCTGAATCCTGGGAAATACACAACTAATTTTACTTTTCCAATGTAATCTTTAAAAACACCCAGAATCCAGACAAATTAGAGAGATTTTAAAAAACTTAACTGATGAAGAATTGCACAAATTTATATCCTAATCACAGCATCTTGTCAGCATATGTAGAGTATGTGTGTTCATAATAAATGAGCAACAGATAGAGATACATACTCTGACTATCAACATATGCAACAAATATGACTTGATGAACTATTATGGTATTTCCCTGTGAAAATCAAGCCAAATACAATTCTGTCTTTCCATACCAAAATGTGCAAACACAGTGCCAACGGAGGTAAGCAAAAGCTGAATTTCTACTAAAATACACTATAAAGGATTATAAAATATTTTTAATAAATCTGTGTTAAAAAAAAATCACAGTGGTATAAATACAACTTCAAGGGACTTGTGGCAGAACTACTCACTGAGTCAATCAAGATGTACGATTTTGTCTTTGTGTCAGAGGCAGAGGGCTGAGAAAAATACACATTCACAGAATATTCTGTTCCTGGCTCCAGGCAGACTGGAGTTTGCAGAATTGCAATCCTGTTTAGCAGAAATGAAGCACAATTATAGCTAGGAGTCAGGACAAGGCAAGTCTATGGGATATCGTGAGCATTCCTTTCTCTGTGTCTGTATCCTAATGCCTGCAGCCTGGAGCAAGCCCTGCTGCTGTGAGGAGCACAGCCAGCCCCATGCTTACAGGCTTTGGGAGAGCTGTGTGACTTCTACCCAATGTTTCACCACATTTAAACCTGGGGAGATTAAACTGAAAATGGCAGGGTTTACAACTTTAAGCAAAATAGTTTGCAACTACTGTTCATATTTGTCCTTTCCTGTCCCTGTTTAAACAAGACATTGGTCACATCCTCTTGAGTCTTCCCTATTCTTTATATAGGCCCAAGCCGAAAAGCTGGTTGAAAAAGATGAAAAGCTACTGAAGTAGCTGCAGTTGGATCTTTACCAAAGCAACAACTAACCCCAGCAGGATCTCAGACTGCTCTCCTGGGTTGGGCAAATCTTTGCCAGACTAAAGACTGGGGCATCAGGCTCTTTCTTAGAGCCTACATGTTATTGTGGTGTGATGGCAACAGAAAAAGCCACATGTTTCTGATACTCCCACTTTCCCACACATTTGTTGCTCTGCAGTGCTTCAGTAAATGATTTGTACACAGAAAATCTACAGGCAAAAGGACAGGAACAGTCAGACCTCTTTGTAGCTGGGAGAGGCAACTCATGTGGCTCCTGTGAAAGGATCTTGTTTTTGCAGTGTTGACTTGACAAAATACCAGTAGGCTGGATGGCAACACTTGCTAGCCAGTCTTCCAAGAACTATAAACAGAAGACAAAAATTATGGTAATTTTTTTGTATCTGAAAAACCTGCTTTCTCTTTGACAGGGTTAATGAAAGCCATCTGAATGATTGCACACTGCAGTGACGTAACAGATTTTCGCTTTATTCTTTACAGCACTAAAAACAATGTTATTTGTGAAAAATGCATTGCATTTGCAATGGCTAATTGAAAAGCAGAAACGGAAATGGGACCTCAGCTAATCCAAATGGAAACAGCTCTGTTAAAGTCATTGGAGTTGTTTCCTTTCTTAGCACAGTGTTATTCCAGAGGTAGCCTTCATTAGCTGCCTCCTTACACATCTAATAAAGAATAACAAACATAAAAGACTTTGTAACATACGTATTTAAAACTCAACTCTCTAATCCTTAGAAGGAAAAAACTACATCAAACCAGCCCACTGAAAAATTTTTTAAGACACTGGGAGTTTTGTTTGCCTCAGAGTGACAGTCAGGGAACAAAATACAATAGACTGAAGGATAATCTCAAGTGGTGGGACTGCCTCAGAGAATTGCAAAGCAAAAGAGTAAGGCATATACAAAAGCTGGTACCAATAAAACACTTGCCCATGTTTTTTAAGAAATGGATGCAGACCTGGGTTTAACCAGATTTGGATTGATTTCCCTAGACATGTCTTCATCATTGAGAAATCTTCTCCAGGCAAAAAATACTAATTTGGCTATTTTCCTACAATTTTCACACATCTCAGAAGCCAGCTGCAGCAACTGGGAAGCTGGATGCCTGCAAAAGCCCTGGATGAATATCTACTCTGATCGCTCCTGCCTGTGTACATTTTCCTGCCCAAAAAATCCCAGCTAGAAACACAGAGTGCCCATCTAAAAGGAACTGAATTTTCTATGTGTTTGATTTGTGAGCAAAAGTCCAGTCCAAGCAAAGGTGCCAAAAGAGAAACATCCAGAAAACTAAATCTTGGCTGATGCTTAGAAAACACTCGTAAGGCTAATTTTTTATATTTGAGTGGAAAAGGATAAGGGGATCCGTGGAGGGCACATTACTTGGTTGGTAAGGCAACTTGTTACTTGGTGAAAAGGCAAGAAATTTTAATTTTAAATATAAAGAATATGACAAGTTGCTCCTTCTATTATTGACAAAATAGACTCTGCATCTAGCACAACAACAAAAGACATGCATGATATCACAAGTACCTCAGGCTCATAACGAATTGTGATATAAAAGTCCATAGCAAAGGGAACATTGTTGATGGCAAATCTCAGCCCAGCTCCACTGGGGACA
The DNA here is from genome assembly GCA_013390005.1 of Calyptomena viridis. NCBI lineage: Eukaryota > Metazoa > Chordata > Aves > Passeriformes > Eurylaimidae > Calyptomena > Calyptomena viridis. Next base: position 76,353 of record WEIV01021718.1, on the reverse strand, counting down.
CGGGCAAAGCCAGGTCCTGTCCATGTGACAGATCGACCAGTGCTGGGCTGCCTGAAAACCACTGCTGAAACTGAGTCCTGTCCAAATTGCATCACACCCTGCAAAGATACACAGACATTTTCAACAACACACAGAGTCAAATTACAAAAAAACCACCTCAGAAAAAAAAAAAAGTTTTTGTCACGTTGTTTACTTATTTTGGCCATCAGTTAGTCTCATTTTCTGAACAAGTTTGAGGTCGACAATCTAAGAAGTCCCCCATATATAGGATGCTTAGGGTCACATGTAAAGAAAAGCTTCCTGTGGTTTTGCAACAACAGCAAAGATAGGGACTGGAATAATCCAATATATGGCATCTCCAAACATTTGCATTGCAAACCTTAAACAGATTAAGCATGATTTCATACATGGCTGGACTCTTCATTATATGATGAATAAATAAATACTTAAAATGATTGCATTTAAGCACAGGAGGTACCATGCTAATGTCTTGGGAAATTTGTTGGAAAATGGAGTATGATGGAAATTGCAAGCACAAAAACTAAAAAAAAAATAACCTTTCGCAGGGACTCTCCTAAAAATTCATTGAACCTCAGTCTATGATGGCACTGGGCAGAGCAAACCTGTCAGTGTGAATTATAAATTGTCTAGCCCAACTGTGTACCAAAAAAAAATTGATTTAATTTGTGCCAGGATTATAATGTTTAAGACTGAAAATCCTATGTGTTCATGCATTTTCTTGTGCTCTGTTAAAAAATAAAATTTTATTATTTGCCACAAACTTAAGTAACTACTCAAGTACCAGTTTACCTGTTCCAGTCCAGACTTTCTTACAGTTCGCTTCTTGTTCCTGTTTAACACAATCTTTCCATTTTCAATCATAAACTGATAGCCTTGCTTCTGGAAGTAGGTGTCACACCTTGGAAGAGTACTTGGCTGAACCTAAGTAGTAATGAGAGAGGAGCAGCACTGTCTCAAAAACATTGAAGAGTAGGTAAGCAACTAAATGAAAATCCACATTCTTATAAGAAGCTCTATTCTCTGTTGGGCAAAACTCTAAAATATGGCCCAGCATTTGCTGGAAACCCTATTCCCTCACTCCCTTAAAATTAACTTGCACTTTCTCTCATAAGCTATGCCCCAGACATCTGTTTTCCATTTAATTATTGGACTGTAGGATGGTTACTGGTTGTGATTATAGCTAAATATTTGTGGATGTGACCTGCAAATAAACATTTTTTATTATTCCTTCTCTACAGTTTCTGGACAACATGTCAGAGAAGAAATGTTAACAAAAGCATAGGCAGAGGAAGGGATGCATTCCAGGTTTGTACTCTGTGTGAGGAACAACTATCTTCATGTTGAAGAGGAAAAAAAATTATAAAATTATTAAAAACATTGTAGATGGATGCCAAATTCTTGAGGAAATTGGGCTACAATCAGTGCCATTATATAAGGCAGCAGGAATGAGTCCAATGGAGCAGAGAGTAATTCGATTCTTTCCTTGTTGGAGATTCCCAGAAATATAACAGTTCATGATAACTGTTGGCAACGGAATGCTTTCCTCTAATTTAAATAATTAATTAGTTTCTCTAATTCATGCCAGACCAGCTAACACCAGAGAAGCAGCAAGGGCAGCTTTGTGGGTGACACCACGCTGTAGGTACTGTCCCTTTGTAACAGCCACAATTATGGGATAGTCATGTCCATGAAAAACAAATATGAACAAAGCATGGTCAAGGAACTTGCTTTGCATTTTCCTGCTCAAGAGTGCTCCAGCTGCCTTTACAGCACTGGCTCTTCTCCTCAGCCTTGGCTCCAGTGCTACCACCACGTCGATCCCCCTCTCAGTATGACACCTAAAAAGCCAACTACCTACCAAGGGTGCAGAGCCAGAAAGAGGCTTTGCATGCTCAGCTTCATAAATGTAATAATCCAGGGGTAAAAAGAAGTAGCCTGGAGCTGGTTCATTGCACTGACGGCTCACAATGTTGGGAAGACACTTGCACTGACCATCCTTTTGCGAGCACCTACAGTAAGAATTGGTAAAGGGAGGATATCAGACTGCAGCACAGCTGGATCCCCACAGAACAAAGGCAGCCAAGATCCACATGTTTCAACTTTGCTTCATTTTTCCCATTGCCAGATCACCTCTGTTATTCTTCCTACCATCCACTCTCTTTGTTTCTGATGCTGGATTTATTCAATGCTACTGTTCCATCATTTCAGAGACATGTCTTTCTCAGTCCATTCCATACCTGAACTGCTGATTCTTTTGTTTCCTGGCCATCTGTTACTATCCATTTCTGTATCCATTTCTTCTATCTGTTTCTGTAACTATCACTATATCACGATTCTTAATCATCTGCCACCCACTATTATGGAGGCAGGACATGAGATCAGAAGGGCCTTTGATTTGATGTGAATATGGAAGTTTTCATATACTTACAATCATATTTAACACACCAAGTGATTTACCTGCTCACAAGGAGCTGCTCTACAGCATCAGACTATGTGTTCCTATGTCTGACGTCTTAGCAGTAGTGAAGTCTTCTGCTCAACAGACTTCTGGAGGAGGTCAACTGAAACCAAGCTTGCTTCCAAAATTATACATTTTGAATAGGAGCCAGAAAAAAAAAATCTAGCATTTAAAGTAGATGTAGGAAGCTAAGTTAAAAATGTCACCTCTAACTTACTTTTAATTTCTATTAATATTAGGGTCTCTGGGTCTCTCAATCCATGCATTTTATATTTTATATTAAACTCAGCTCAAGCTGATTCAAAGTCAGCTTCAAAGGAAATAGGTAAATCCCCTTATCATAAGTAAATTTCCAAGATCCCAACCCAACTTTACTCTGCTTATATATGTATTGGGACTGTATTAACCTAATGAAAAAATCTAGTCCAAGAGTTTATAAAAATTAAAACCAAGAAAGAAGTTCAAGAACTTTAACTTACAAGTTATTCTGGGATCCACCAATATCACAGTCACACGGAGAACAGCCATACAAACTGTTGCCAAGACCCCAGTATCCTACCTGGGATAAAAAGAAAGATTTTTTTCATGACAAATATTTAAGTATGTAAAACCAAAACAGAACTCATTCTACTGAATAAACATTGCTCTGGAGCATACTGTGCTGCTGCCAGTGCCTGGCCATGGAAGATTGCTTCTCTTACCAGATAGCATTGGTGCTCAGCCACTGCAAGAGCCAGATATTTACCCATTCGTGCAAGCAAATTGCTCTGTAAACAGCAAAGATGGCCCGAGGACATGGTTTTGCATTTCCTTTCCTTCCTGTGAGTGCTTCTCCCAAAGGTTTGGGAGCAGTGAAAAAGAACCAGATGTGTCAATGCAAAATGGGAGCATACAGCTGTAAAATTATTCTGAATATTGCCTAATTGTTTACTTTTCTGGCAATGAAAAGGTGAGAGGTGGGCAAGGAGACTTCCAAAACCACATGCAGAAGTAATACAAACTGAGTACGTACAAGGCATTTCTCACAGCGTCTCCCTGTGGTGAACCGCTGGCAGAAGCACTCTCCCGTGGCAGGATCACAGATGGAGAAGGGCAAACTGCCAGAAGGATCGCAGTTGCAGGCTGCAGGGACAGAAATGTGTGGTTACCTCAGCAGGCTCCAGTGACGGCAGCAGGACGGGTGCTTGCTTTAGATGTGGCATCAGCATGACAGGCAGCCTCCATCCTTTAGACCCTCTGCACATGTACACACTCTGACACCCTGCAGTCCTCAGACTGCCTTTGGGAAATGGACTATTTCCTTTGGTAGGCTCCTCTCCAGGGGGGAGCAGGAGCACTGTCAGAAGTCCTATGCAGTGGTTTGCCATGTGCTGTGTGCTGGTCTGCACTGCACAGTCCTTGCTGTGGCTGAGGACTGGTGTGGGCATAACGTGCTCGCAAACTCACGCTGTGCCTGGTAGGAGAGGCATGTGTTTTTCAGTCAGTCTCTCTCAGAGGAATGGCTGCCTGGAAGTTTTCACAGCAAGGCAGCAGCTCCTGCCATCTTGACACTACACTGTAGAGTACAAATATCCTAACAGGCCACCTGTGGCTTTTCATGCACCCTTCATAGAATTACTGCATCATAGAATGGTTTGGGTTGGAACAGACCTTAAAGATTACCTAGTTTCAACCCCACTGCCATAGGCAGAGATATCTTCTACTGGACCAGGTCACTAACAGTCCCATCAAGCCTTGTCTTGAATACTTCCAGAGACAGAGAGTTCTCAGTCTCTCCGGGCAACTGGTTCCAGTGCCTCACCACCTTCCCAGGAAAGAATTTCTTCCTAATATCTAAACTAAACCTACCCTCCTTCAGCTTAAGGTCATTCCTCCTTGTCCTGTCCCTACATGCTCTTGTTCTTCTCCAGCCTTCTTGTAAATCTCCTTTTACATACTGAAAGGCTGCTCTAAAATCTCTCTGGAGCCTTTTCTTCTTCACCTCCAACTCTCTCAGTCTGTCTTATAGGAGAGATGCCCCAGTCATGTGACCAACTTAGTGGTCTCCTCTGGACTTGTTCCAGCAGGTCCACATCTTTCTTGTGCTTAGGGACCCTAGACCTGAAGGCAGTACTCCAGGTGGGGTCTCACAAGAGCAGAGTAGAACAGGAGAATCACCTCCCTCAACTTGCTGGCCATACTTCTTCTGATGCAGCCCACAATATGTTTGGCTTTCTGGGCTGCAAGTGCACATTGCTAAGTCACAATGTGACAAACCACCCACAAACATCCCCAGGTCTTTGTCCCCAGGACAAGTCTCAATCCATTCTCCTCTCAGTCTGTACTTGTGCTTGGGATTGCCCTGACCCATGTGCAGTACCTTGTACTTGGCCTTGTTGAACTTCATGAGATTATTCAATTTGGATGCTAAAATAATTTTCATGTGTTTTAATCTCCCTTTTCAATTAAATTGCATATTTACTAACCCTTCTATTAACACCAGCCTGGTCTATTATAGTATCCTATACATTCTGAAAGTGATTTTGCGTCTTTTCAATGCTGCACCAGAAACACTGAATTCCATTGACAATATATTGTAGTAGGCAACTGGGTATTTTGTGACTCAGGTAGTGCAGTACTGTATGCATCTGCGCATTCAACTACCTCCATGTCTTAAAAATGGTTTGGAAGGAAGAACAAAAGAGGCGGTTTACATACGCTGGCACCCCAGGGGATCACTGCCACTCAGCCCATAGTAGTTTGCCCTGCACTTGTTGCAGTGAACACCTTCCACATTCTCCTTGCAAGGGCACTGGCCCGCGACCGTTCCCAGAGTGGGATCTGTGCGGCTCTCGCAGGCACCGTCGTGCAATGTACCTTCTGGGTCACAGTTGCATGCTACAGGCATGGTCAAGGAGACACATAAAAAAAGCATATTTAGAGGTAAGCATGAAAACGCAATTATAGAGTTTCTGGTAATCCTCCTTTGGCTACTTAAGGATTTTTCATGTCAATCAATTGCTACAATTAAATTGCACTCAGAGCATTTTCCCCATCCTATATTAACACTGAATTTAGCTCATCTTTCAGAATAAGGGCTTTCATATCTGAAGGACTATTTTTCTTGCATATGGCAGGTATCTAGCAAAAGTTACTAATCATCCCATTGTTTTGCACCTCTTCTGTAATCCCTGAAGGTCCTAGAAGCAACATCACTACTGCAATACGCGTTTATATTGAAGTTGTTCAAGAAAGATGATAGTTCTGATGGGTTTCTAAGCTCAGTTTAGCAATGAATTGGAATATGCAACTCTTTTTACAATGCTGGTTTGAGGATACTGTCATGCAGCTACTGTGTAAGGCAGTTTGAATGTTACAGGTTTTCTAATGTTTTTACAACAGTGTGAACACTTAACTACAGGCATGCCATAGGGTTCAGAGCAAAGAGAACCAAAATCACCATGTTTTGAGTCATTCTTACAGAAGCTCAAAAGGGAAGCTTACGCAGGCACGCCTGAGGGTCTGAGATGACTTTGAGTGGATCCTGGTAAAAGAAATGTTTGCACCGGTCGCAGTGTTGCCCGGTGGTGTTGTCCTGGCAGTCCTCACAAACCCCACCGCTGACCTCACCACTGGCCTGGTACACAGCCATGTCAAAGTGGCATCTGCTGGAATGGCCATTGCAGTTACAACCTGAAACCAAAACAAACAGTGGGGGATTTCACACCATGACTCCTGTTGTGGTCTGGCCACCATTGCTGTCTACCGTTAACACAGGATTACTGGTTACTTGTAAGATTTCAGTGCCCAACAAAATTATAGCTTCCCAGGCCTTGTGTGTTACAGCTGGGGGAAAACATTGGAGTCTCAGGACAGAACTAGGCCCTAAACTTGGAAGAATCCCCATGCAGGTGAGTGTGCCTGATATGCAGAGGGGCATACTGTGTCTCTAAAGAAAGCTCCATCTGAATACTCGTTACAGATCCCAAGATATTATTCTTGTATATCCTACATTACTTATTATTGTGGAAATAAATAATTTACCCTTGTCTAAATTCTTTCAGTCACATGATTGTGGAAATAAATACTTTAGCCTTGCCTAAATACTTCCACTCCTGTGCAAATCAATGAACGATCTTTTTATCGTTTGTTTGGGTTTTTTTCTCTGTATGAAAAATAAGAACATGAAACAGCTCTACTTCTTGTAAGGTAATACAGCACCTGTGGATGCAGAAGTCTATCTGTTTTTCTGGATGAGGCATGGAAAAGTCTCCCTCCCAGAAACCTGGCCATCCCATTATGCACTGGACTGGGATTTTGCTACACCCACCCACAGCTATTAAAAAGGAAAATATAATGTCTGAGTTACGTTTGCAAGCATTATCTTCTGTCCCTTCAGCTGGCCTCCAGGGAGCATCATTGTAGAAATCTTTGCATCTTTCACAAGATAAACCTTCAGTGTTATGGTGGCAGATACATCTTCCATGGACCTGTAACACGGTGAGAGGAGAGGGAGAGGGAGAGGGAGAGGGAGA
>WEIV01021718.1:49871-69158 GCA_013390005.1 Calyptomena viridis | reverse complement strand
GAGGAGAGGAGAGGAGAGGAGAGGAGGAGATCTGCTCTATGTATGCCAGCAAGATCAGTAAAATTCAAAGCTCTTTGGCTCCCTCAGCTGACATAATTCTCAATTATTTGAGTAAAAGGTCTGGACAATACCTGCAAACTTTAACTAAACAGTTTTAAAGCCACTGAGAAACATTTAGGAAAAAAAATACTTATAGAGACATCAAAGGAGACTTTAACCTTTTAGATTCTCTCCCTCTGCCTACATGTCTTCATATTGAGATACATATTTTCCAGGAGAAAAAACTTTTGTACCCAGAGGGAAAGAATTCACAGTCACGTTCATTTTTCATGGGTTAGCTTTGCATTATCAGCTATTCTTTGTGCCAATGCCTTCTCTCCTCCTGCAGAGCCTCCAAGCCCAGCTGGAGTGTGGAATGCAACCAACAAGTGGCCATTCAAGTCTGCACACACCATAGCCTACTTACTGCATTACATTTGCACCATTACAGCTCTGGTATTTTGGTGCTATTATCAACACGTCTTGTCCCTGCTTTTGAACACTAGTGCCAACAAAGAAAGAGCTTCCATGCATTCCAAACCAGGGTTTTAAAGGAAGAATCTGCATTGAAACTTTTAACAGCTTGCAGTTGCAAATGGTAAATCCAAAGATTATCAGAGATCTTCCTTCCTGTTACACCATCTCTTCTTTCTCATAAAATACCAGGTAGGCACTCTTTTTTAGAGACAGATTAATAACGCACCATCCCAGACTGGTGGAAAACATCTCCCCGGAGATTCTGCATGGAATCACACTGGCTGGCATGGCCATTGCAAAAGCAGCTTCCCCGCACAACCATCTCATAGATGGCATAGTAGTACGTCTCAAGGGGATCACTGTGCCTTCTTCCAAGCAGAGCATCCCCAAGGGTGTGGAGTTTAGTAAAATTGATCCTTAGGTTTGTCAACGTAATAAGTTCTGGAAGGAAAGAAGAGAGAGCCCAAGTTCACTCTAAAATGAAAAGTATGAAATCTTCAGCTTGGATCAGTCATCCAAGAATTCTCCCATAGTGAAGAAATAATGGAAATGATCCAGTATTAGCCAAGACCAGTAATGCATACAGTGCCAGGGACATCACTCCTGGCACACAGCTGCATAAGCATGATCACCCTCCTTGGTATGGCTCTGCTTTTTCCCAGTCACTGTCTTCATGGGTTCATGCACACTTCTGGGATTGCTCCCAAAAAGCATAGTGGATTGGGCCTGATCCCAGAAGACAAGACAATTTAGCTACATGGATGAGTTTTGCAGAGCTCTGCCATTTGCCCTCAGGGCTAAAGAGCAAGACTTGCCCCATTTTATTTATTAATACAATGTCTCCCTAAGATCTTTAGGTACCTAATTTTCAACAGAGCTGTTGACCCTTTCAGTATACAAACCAAACAATACCACAAAAGTATCTCTGGAAAAAACCTGTAGTGTCCATACCTTGGACATAGGGCACATATGGATTTTCTATTTCAAAGCTGGGATCCAAAGCTTTTAAAACAACCTGCAAAACAAATTAATACAGCTGTAGAAATGGGGTGAGCACCTATCAAAGGGATCAAAAGACAGGCCCCTGCCTTCATCAGATACAGACAAGAGACCTTCAGCTCCATTAAAAGAGCCAGATAGGATCAGAACTCACACAAACACAGACACTTGCAATACCTCGCCTTCAGTCGAGGGCTCGATGTCTGAATATCTTGAATCACAAATGACGTCTCCCACACTTTTTGCTGGACCAGAAGAGATATTGGGAAAAGAAGCTGCACAATCATGTGCAAAATATCTAAACACTTTCCAGGTCTGACCAAAATCGGTAGAGCGCTCAACCAGCATTGCTGCAGGCCGAAATGTCTGCAAGAAACATTTCAAGAATTCCTTAAGCAGGCATTGATAAAACATTTCAGGGGTTGTTATACTGATACTACTCTTCAGGGGATGCTAAAATTCTGTGTTTGGGATCTTGTAGGCTCATTAAAGGGCTACTGTGCTGATTACACAATTCTCTGAAAAAAACAGATTATTCATTAGAACTTCTCTCTAGAAAAAGGGAAGGGTAACCTTCTATATAGATACAAGATTACTCTCTAAGTAAGGATGTTTATCACAACAATGTAGGAATTTTGTAAAAAAAAAAAAATGTAGCCATCTGGATCATAATGCATACACATGAGAACTGAATTGAAAGAGCAACTGTAGTCCAGATATGTTCTAAATTTTTAGGGTTTAATTTTGCAATTTATTTTTTCAGCTTTAATTCTCAGATTTATAGAAAATAGGACCAGAAGGCACATGAATAGGAAACTATTTAGTCTGTCCTCCTCCCCTAAGGCAGGATCAACTGTAACTTAACCATACTTGACAGGTGTTTATCTAACCTGTTCTTACAAACCTCTAAAGATGGAGCTTTCATTGCCTCTCTAAGCAATCTGTTCCTGTGGTTAAGTAATAAGTGTATAACATTACATAAAAGCTCTGGTAAAAGATGTACCTTAAAGGTCAGGATAAGATGGCTGAACTGGAATAAAGTTTCTAGGTCCAATCTAATGCTGACATGGTCAATGCCTGAAAAGAGAATGAAAACGAAGAGCACAATGTGTACATTGAAGGGGTTGCTGAGACAGTTTTCCCATGGGGAATTTAAAGATGCCTTTTCCAGCACAGCAGCTAGACTTTTTAGGGCATCCCATGTGCACCTGGCATGTGGCTGGATCACTCTCAGTGGCAATACAACGTGCTGCCTTCCTGGCACTGTCACCGACAACGCTGCCTGTCACTGAGACTGCAGGATGTGGTTAAAGGTCCTGTTCATCTAATTTGGATGGTAAATGCTGGGGATGGTAAGGTTCTGGGTTCATGTGTTCCTGTGTCCAGTTAAGTTTATTTTTTTACATCCATTCAAATAATTTTCTTATTTCTAAGGAAAAGAAAAAATAAACTCAATAAAAACACAGGGTTTTCCTCATGCTAAACAAAACTGTTAAACCCCTCTGTACTGCCAGACCTGAAATTTGTCATGAGCAGAGCTACTGCACCAGGCAACTTCCAAAATTGCAACAAGTATGGGAAAAAACTCAACAATTCACACATTCTCTGTAGAGAGTTGCAGGAGCTCTGCTGATATCCCCATTGTTCACATCTGCATGCAGCATCCCAGGGCTCCTGCTACCCAGGCTGTGCATGACACCTCATCTCAGAAGAAGGATGGAGAGAACAAGGAAAGCTCCTCTCACAGCTGGCCCACAGCTTTACTGGCAGTGGTGTCCAAAGTTAGTGACAGATCCTTGCTAAACTCCATGAAAAAATGAGGTTTATGAATTTTCAGTAGGATACTCAAAGCAGAAGTAACATATTATCTTTTCTATGCATTAATTTTCAACTAGTCAAATGTTTTTTACATATTCACTGTATGTCAAATAAGATAAATGTTATTCCTCCTAGCATAGTGCTTTACACTATCTTTTTTAAAATGGATATTTGTGTTTTACATGTCTCATTACATTATATCTGTAGGCAAATGTATCTTTTGCCACAAATCACATTTCCCTGAAAGATAGACACCCTGTGGAAAATATATGGTCTCCATGTACAAACCAGAATTGCCACAGGTCCTCTGGCCACCTGTTGGAGATATTGTGCTTAAAATTTGTCCATAGAAAAATAGACTTTCTGAAATCCTATATTGCTACACACAAATGGGTTTAAATCACTCAGTATTACCAAATCAAAGAGCAGATGCAGTTTTGTTTCATCTCTTCATGAAGGCAATATGGTGAATGCCAATTACATAAAGAAATCTCACAGTAACATTTTGAAGTAATATTTTCTCAAAGAAACTTACCATTTTCTGACTGCCACCACTTCTTTTTCCTATCAGGCTCAAACGTTGTGATGACATTTTCAACCATGTGACTGTTGTGCTGGGTATAGGGATTATATGGGTATCTGGAATCACACAGGAAGCACTTCTGTTCTGCCTACAAAACAAAATGAGCAGAATAATATTAATTTTTTCTTGTCACTAAAAATCAGATAGACATATATGTATTTATGCCATTGCAAGACTGGAACCTGTCATATTGCTTTGGATGCCTGTGCTTTTAATCGCGCAGGCTTTCATATATAAGGAATAAGTCTAAGAAAATGATCATATGCACAAAGCATGCACATAGTAGGTGTTGGTCCTTATCTGCCGCAGGTACTCTATAAAAACCACACTTTTTTAATTGTGGAGAAGAGATCTCAGCAAGAGCAGGTACAAGGTAGGTAGTTGCTCTGGGCTGACACTGACCACTGTAAGTGCATTTTGTAGGCATAAGGAAACTGCAGAAGTTTAAAACCAATGCAAAGGAGGAAAATCAAGATGTCAATAGAATAAAATGGTCTTGTTTGAAAATACTACAAGCAGAAGATGAAGGTAGCAATGATTAGCCAATATCTCAGTTCTGAACAAGAGGCTTTTGTCTGCAAAAAGGCTTTGATAGTGAGGGCAAGGAGCCCATATTTAAGGTGATAAGGGGAGGATTGAGTGGGAGACTAAGGAGAGGTGACAAGGTTAACATGCTGGGCTGGGAGATGTACCGTGCTGAGCCACGTGGACAGCCCAAGCAGCATGCAATCACAGACAGCAGGGCCCCAGAGAAATAGGGTGGGCATGGGTGGATGTGCTACACAGACTGATTTGGGTAGAGCCTGAGTGCAAGGACTCAAGTATAAGCCAAAGCAGAAGGTGATGCCCTAGCTGTGTGCCTGGCTGGCCAGGATGGTGGTAGGAAGAAGAGTGGATGACACAGCACTCCAGAGCGAGCTAAAAAAGGAGACATGGGTTCAGTCCCCATGGCTGGGAGGCCGCTGAAAACAGAAAGTGAAGTCAGTGGCAGAAGCTGCTCTGGAAATGACCCAAAAGACAGAGAGGCACCCCACTTGTCACACTCAGGATCCACAGAGAAGCACTGGGAAAGGTTTGCACCTCTCTGTATTATGAAATCACCTGGAAATAGTTGACATTTAAATAAATGAATAGATATAGATTTACAGATACGGTATAATGCATATGTTTTAAACATTATGATAAATATTCAGTCATTCTATGCCAGACCTGACAAATGTATGAATACATAAGTTAGAAGATGAGAGAGAAATACAAAAAATACTTTGTCATCTTATTTCACAAAGCTCTGGTAAGAAAGCACTTGGCAGGACTGCACTCACTCTGGTTTACATAGACATATTACATATTACAATATGATACTCTGTCATATGTTTAAGGTTAGTCCATAAACATCTGCTCCAAAGGACAAGTATGTGCATGTCCATACAAGCCATGTCTGGCAGATCCCATTTGCCTCTGAACTGCACAGCTTTATACTTTCCTCAGCACTGTCCTCTTTTTTTTCCTTTCAAAAGATGTGTGAGTAGTAAATCCAATCACAGAGCTAAAAACCACTTCACTACTGTATTGTGTTTCTGTGGCTGGGTTTTGGTAGAGGGAGCAGGGTACAGGAGAGGCTTCTGTGAGAAGCTGCTGGAAGCTTCCCCCGTGTCCAGCAGAGCCAGTGTCAGCCGGCTACAGGCTGGACCCATCGCTGGCCAATGCTGAGCCAGTCAGGAATGACAGTAACGCCTCTGTGATAACATATTTAAGAGGGAAGGAAAAAAAAGCTAGTGTGCAGATGAAGAGCAGAGTGAGAACATGTGAACAACAATGCAGACACCAAGGTCAGTGCAGAAGGAGGGGCAGGAGATGCTCCAGGCACCAGAGCTGAGGTTCCCCTGCAGCCCGTGGTGCAGACCATGGTGGAGCAGCTGTGCCCCTGCAGCACATGGAGGACCACAGGGGTGAAAGATTCACCCATGGCCCATGGAGGAGCCCACATTGGAGCAGGTGGATGCTGGAAGGAGGCTGTGACTCCATGGGAGGCCCATGTTGGAACACGATTCTGGAGGGGACCTGCTGACCCATGGGGAGAGGAGCCCACACTGGAGCAGGTTTTCTTGGTAGGAATTGTGGCCTGTGGGGGACAAGTATTGGCCTGTATCCAAAGGCCTGCAGCTCATAGAAAAAGTGACCCATGTGGCAGCAGTGTCTGAAGAACTGTTTCCTGTGGGATAGACTCACACTGGAGCAGTTCGTGAAGGACTGTCTCCCATGGGAGAGACCTCAGGGGAAGCAGGGGAAGGACTCCTCTCTCTAAGCAGCGGCAGAAACAACTGACCATAACTCCATTCCCGTCTCCCTGCACCGTTGAGGGGCAGAAGGTAGAACTTGGAAGGAGGAGGGTGGAGGGAAGATGTCCTTAAGATTTATTTTATTTGTCATTCTCAAGCTCTGATTCAGACAGTAAAAAATTCAATTAATATCCCCACTTGGAGTCTGTTTTTCCCATGATGATGATCAATAAGGATTTCTTATGGTCCTTAACTCAACCCAAGAACCCTTTGTTATATTTTCTTTCCTCTGTAGGGTTGCAGAGGGAAGTCAGAGAGTGGCTTTAGTGGGTCCCTGGCATCCAGCCAGGGTCAAACCACTACACCTACATTTAGAAACAACAAGACATATTAAACACAAAGCAGGTGAACTCAATTTTTTTCCACATGAATTCTCAATAGGACATCCCTGCTGAGTCCTGGTTGTTGGTAGCTTGCCATGTTGACTAATCCCACTTTCACAAGTAAGGTTTGCTCTTGTCACGATGCCTGACACTGGAGAACTGTGTCAATCAAGAGGGGAACTGGGGGAGGAAGAACTTTGCATTACAAGATGAGTGATGCAAAGCTTCCTGGCCTGCCCTCCAGCAAAGCATTCAAAATGTGCTGGTGAGAAAATGAATTGAGTCAAGTGGGACTCTGATACACTATATTACACACCTATACATAGGTGACATACACATTTAAGGTGAGCTGATGGAACAGAACATATTGCCAGAGCGTAAGTCTCTCTCTTCTGAGCTCTGCAAAGCAGATTTGTAGTTTTCGCCCTCTTCAGGAGACAGCCACCAGGGGTCAAGATATGTTGAAGCAGCATTAAATCACAGGGATTATTGCGGAACAGCTGCTCCTTTTCATGACTCTGTATTTATATAATTCAAAGGATAAGTAAAGGCAAGTGAAAATATTAATTTTGTATCACTCTTTGATCTCCTCCTTAAAAGAAAGAATAAAAGGCAATCATCCAGCTTAAGGGCCAGAAAGATGATTCAGGCTATTTCAGCAAGGGAAAGAAGTATTTACATTTTGCAAAAAACTGTGGTTACAACGTGCAACTTAGAGCAGTGCTTGGTGCCATCTCTGTACTTTACTCTGCAAATGTGTCACACTATTTAGCCAGAAGGTCATAAACTGTAATCATTTTCAACTGCTTATAAATTAAACTGCATTTTGACTTCTTCAGCCTAAGCCGTTATTTAGTGAAAATATTTCTATTTGTGACAATTTATTAGCTCAGTGGGGTGAAGTCCTCTAGGATGTGCAACAGGAAAATTCCTATTTCTGCATGGCACAGCTCCCACACACCTACTGATTCCCCCTTCACTGCAGCCAGGGAGTGAGAGGGATCCCTCTGATAAGCCACATTTTGAATCTGCCAACCCACCCACATGGCCAAAGAGCAAACTATAGCATTGGGTCTTCCCTTTTCAGAGACAACTTTCTGCTTTCAGCAGCACTGGTCTCATTTCAGATCAAAAGTCACGAGAGGATATGGTGTGAATCTCTTAACAGGCTGCCTCAGGTATCAACATTGTATGGACATGTCCTCCAGTGAAGGCCCACCAAGGCAGTGCCTGCAATCTCTGGGACCCCACTCCTCCTGCACTCACAAACACACAAACCATGGTCTTCACTTCTGAGGCATGAGTGGGAAGAGGACTTGCAAAGCAAAGCTCCTTCAGAAATCCCTGTGCTCAATTCCTGTGCATTTCAGGGATGTTTCTTCCCCTTGAGAATCTACACATCACCATGGAGGCTGTTTGCTGCCAAACTCTCCATATGTGCTGCTGTAAGGCACAGCCTTCCACCAGACTTAATGTCACACTGTCTAACGATTATTCAGACAACTCCCACAGAAACTTCCTAGTCTGGGCAAATTCCCTGTACAGATGAGAATACTGTTAGTAAGCAGAGTTCAGTTTATTAAAAAAGAGAGCAAACCAACCTCTAGGTAGCCTATAATGCAGTACTTCTGAGGGCTGTTCATCCCACAGGTTGAGGAGGCTGTCAGTCGCTTGCTGCGACCCCGGAGGAGGTCCCCAATGGCTGGGTGGCAGGATCCAGCACCACAGTCATGCTGTGCATGCTGGGGTCTTATCAGCACTGAGCACAAAAGAAGACCAAAGTGAGATGAAACTGTTTCATGTACCCAGCAGTATTCTCCAGACAAAATCAGTTAAATTACGACATCAGCAGAAAACTAAATCATCTTTTGCCTGAACTCCTTTTGTCCTTAGTAATACCTTTTATGAAGAACTTTGGTAATGAACACACCTGCTGCAAAATAATCATAAAAAATATAGCTAGCATATTGCAAATCTATGATAAAACTTATTTTCATTGATTTTCAGCACATTACTTTTCAGTAAAAATGTCAATCTGCCATGAGTAATTTATTATGCTTCCTACCCTGGCACACCCATTGTCAGCATTCCTACAGCAGAATGACAAGCATTTCAATTGATAAGGTAAGCAGAGACAGATTTTGATTAATTATTTTGATTTCCATTGATTTTCAAGTGATAATGGTGGACATGAGACCAAGACTGACATCAGGGGTCCCTCAGATTTTCTGTTAATTTGCAATGAAACCCTAGTCCAGTGCCAAAACCCTCTGTTCAGACCCCACAGATTGGTCACTAATAATTAAAAAGAGTAATTTCAAACTCTCTAAATAATTGCAGGGGTTTTTTTCCTTTATTTTGCCTGAAACAACTTTAAATATTTTCCCCATTATTTTAAGACTTCCCTTACAGGGTTTGTCCTTTTAAACAAGTTCTGTCCTGAAACTCTGAACAGGAATGGGTACCTTGGAGGCTTTATCTGTTCAGCTTTACTTGGCTCAACTTGTTATAAAAGGAGCTGTTTAAAAACCCCAACAATTGATACACGAAGATCCCACAGAACACAAGAAATGGTAATGCAATTACAACAGTAAAAATACAGCATTTTACAGCCAGATTTCAGTCTATGGCTCAGGCTATAATTCAGATGATGAGAAACACTTGACTCTTTAGCATAAAGCAATGCCTACATTTAGTTTGGCCTGCTGTCTTTATTTATATAGATCCACGCTCCTTATTTATTAGCGGATATTGATTGCCTCTTTCAGGACTCAATTCAGACCCAATTACAACGTGTAACTTTTCTTTGTACTTAAAGGTTTCATATTACTCATGGGTCCCTAGGTAGGAGAGTGGGGAACAAGGGCTCAGTGTCATGTGTTTCTCAACAGCATTTTCTTAAAAGAAGCACGCTAACAAAATCTTGGAGAGATATGTAAATCTCACGACAATATCTCAAAACTGGCTTGAGTAACTGTAGCATCTGTACTTACTGAGGTGTAACAGGATGGGCAACCCCAGCCTCATGCCTCCCCGTGAAACTCAAACTGCTACCACTGCAAGAGAAGAACTGGTGGGTCACTCGGTTCTCTGTCTCACCAGGGCACCCCTTGCACACCAGGGTATTCAGAGCCACCCCTTAGTAAAGTGAGAGAGCCATAATAAAAATCTAGAGACTAAAAGAAAACCCTAGCTTTGATTCAGTTCCAGAATAAAATCTCTCATGATGGAAATTTCAGCACTGAAACTGGGATGAAAGCAGAGGGACACCTCACAAAGGCTTTCAGAGAAGACTGAGAACATTCACACAGTGTAAAAACCACAATGTTATCAGTTAAAATACTGTAGTATTCAAATACAAACGACTTAATCCTAACTAGATTCAACAAGGCTGTTTGCAGAGATCTAACTCTTTCTCTGGAGGTTCGTGCTTCTTTTCATTACCTTAAAACAAAGACAGAGGTCCTAATGAAGATGCCACTGAGAAATGCCTGATGTCACGTGCTGTGAATTTTTTCAGAGACAAGATATAACTGCATCTTAAAGTGTGGTGAAGAAAACCAGGTAATGTCAGTATCAATGCAAAATACCCATACAGGGGAACCTCAGAATGAACCCAAGGGATGTTAATTGTGGCATTGTGGCATCCTTCCTCTTCCTACTAACCTAGAGGAAAGTGAGACCTGTCAATACAAAACCTCTGTTGGAAAAACAAAAGGCAGACATGGGTATAAAAGACAACCCAGCATCCTGCCACCAAGCAGAACTCCCAAACCAAATCTGCCCTCATCTTTGCACCTTCCACCTCTTTCTCCATCTGCAGGCACAAGTGTACCCCGAAGCTGAGGCATCCATGTATCAGCATGCCCAAAATGCTGCTTCCCAGCCGTGTTCTTGTTCCTCACCTTCATATCACCATCATTGTGCTGAATAAGCTAAGATGAAATATCCCAGCAGAGCAGGAAGGACATAAGCAAAGGCAATCAAAGTGTTCCAGATGTTACCAGCTCCATGTGGGCTTGATTCACACAGCTCTATACATCACATGACACAACCTGGAGTACTTCAGCAACCACAGGCAGGGAGAGCTATCAACCATTACCAGGCTTTCATGCAGCTTCAGCTACTCTCACGTGCCACAAGTGCAGAGAGCCTGGCATGTGACAGGGAGATGATGCTGATGAGCATCCATGCCACTGTGCCTGGCTCCCTGGCTACAGGGAGAGCTGGCCACCGATCCGCTGTCCAAGGCAAAACTGAGCAAACATTTTACTGCTGTGTTGAACTTTAAATTTTATACTCTGTCAGAATAACGGACAGACTCAGAGATGGTTTAAGCTGCAATCACTGTGACAGTGCTGTAGTGAAATATAGGTATTCGGGTAAGACTGATCTTGGCAGGTGCACATCCCAATTCCTACCCTAACACTGTGACATTCACTACCAATGATACTCTTCAAACATGACTTCCTTTAACAGAGGAACAAGGACCAGCAAAATCCCAACATACTTTAGTTCCATGCTTAGCAGGAAAATCAAATACTGAAGAGGTCTTACCTGGTTCCAGGCAGCAAAGTGTTCCAGCTGCAAATGAACACTGACTGAGGGAAGCAAGCAAAGGCAAACCTGTGTGCTTCACCTGGAGAAGAGAGCGTGTCCCCTGAGGCACCAAGGTGTAGGTGAAAATGAGACCCAGCCTACAACCTGTCAAAAGCTTGATTTGTGAACTCTTTCTGCTTCTGGCATCTGCAAATATGTTCACTGAAAGACAATTGTGACAGGTTAAGTTCATGGCAGGAAAAGTTCATGCAACTGAAAACAGAAGGCTGGGATTCTTAAAATGTTGGCAAACAACACTTTATCTGTTGTTTAATTAAACATCTGTTCAATTGGTCTGGTTTGAAACTAAATGTCAAAGTCTTTACAGCTACTTAACACCAGAAGTCTAGTGGCACTGGTTTATCTGAACATGGACTAGAAAGGATGACTCCTCACAGCAGTGGTACAAATAGTCTGGAAGGGATGATTGGGGTTCTGAGGTGACTGTAAACATGCCTACCTGACAGCTGTGATCACACCCGTGTGGACATATCAAGCCAACTTTGAATCAGTTCAAGCTCTGGATCTTTGCTGTAACCAGTAGGTTTTTCTCAATCTAAAGACAACATGACAACCTGAGTGACAGCTTTGCATCTCAGCCTGTAACTGTCCATGGCAGCAAGCATGGGGCAGGGTGATGTGTGAGGGACAGCACGGTCCTGGGAAACACAGTGATGGAGCAGCTCCAAAATGGTGTTCACTACCTCACGTATGGAACTGATCGCTGGTTTTGGTGTCTTTGTTGAAATTTGTGGCAACTTGATTCCAGTTTCCAGAATAGCAGGTTGTCTTGATACACATTTTTAGTTGTGATTTATTTGTCATCGGTTCTCCTCCGACTGCTTGTAAGGCTTAACTCATGATAGTCTGTCAAGTATCATCACATCCTTCAATAGGAGGTTTCCTGTATGTGCAAAGTATGTTCTATAAATTAATAATTGATTTTCTTCTGGAAGTTCCTACTCTTTTTGAAAACAAGGTATGTGTCTTTAATCCTACTGCAATGCTCAGTGCTAAGTGTCCTCTGCCATTACTATGATTGTTCACTCTAGCAGAAATAATTTTTATACTTAGATTTTTTTTGAAATTATTTTCCTCAAATGCATGTGGAAATTACTTGTGAGAGACTGTTTTTCAGGCTAATTAAATCTGCATTTGGTTTGCATTCATGCATGATTAATTATTTTACAGATGGCTTATACTTAGTGGGTTTCAGTATTAAGAAATAAAAGACTAAATTATATATTAAGATATTAATTTTACATTTTATGTGTAATCAATATATAAAATGCTGCCTGAAAGAGTGACATATAACTGAAAAAAAATTATTATATGTTGCTAAATTATAAAATAGTTGACATTTTATTAGCATATCTGGTAGGGAATTCGGAATTTGTTACAAAGAAGCTATATGAGAAGTAAATATCAAGGAAGATTTATTTGCAGAATATAGCCAGTCCTGTGTTCTGAGTTATGTAGGACCCCAAGCAAGAATGAGGTTTAAAACTGCTTGAGGCAGGGATTAAAAAACTTCTTTCTTGCTTCTTTAATCTCTTCACTGGTAAAGGATCTGGATTTATAATGCATCACTCGTCCCATGCTGGCTGGAGGGTAGATAACACTGGTGTGTGATTTTTCAAGTCATCACAGGTCCAAAGGTTGTCATTTCTTAGGCCCAAGGCATGTCTGTAATACACACAAAGGACAGGAACTGCTAGCACTGCAACATACATTCCCTTCACAGACACCAAAGAGCAGTGAGGGAAGAGGGCAGGAACAGAGATACCATTTTAAATTTTCAAGAAGACATAAAATTATTTGAGGCTAGGATTACTCTTGCCATGTGAAAAGTAACCATTTAATCTAAATGAATCACCAGGTTTTCCTTCCTGTCAACATAGAAAGACAGAGATCTCTAGAGTCCACCCTACAACCTTCTTTAGACACTTACCTTTAAGGGATAAATCCCCTTTTGGAGGTATCTACTGATTTCCTTTGGTTATGGGCAGCCCAGTTCCCTAGCTTAGGACAGATGCCTGTATTTTAAGCAACTAAAATGTACTAAGATGAATCCCATCCATGGCCAAAATCTTAAATGAAATCTAATGGTCTGAAAAGCAAAACAATCTTGCTACATTTCTCTCTCCCCATTTTGTTTCTACTCTCATTTCTTCAAGCATATCTTACGCTTAAAGCATACTTTCTCAAAGACTTCATTTTTTGGGTTTCTACATATTGGGAGAATGTAGCACTGAATAATAAAAACAGAAGTTTTAAATTGTAAGTTCACAGTCAAATAAGAGAAATATTTTTTTGAATAAATCTGATCAGGAGAGAGCCAAGGACAACAGAGGAATATGCCACAGAGCTCAGAAGCGGCAGGAGAGGGAGGCCACCTTATTCCCCAGCCTCCTCGCCTCCACATCCCATTGGCTGGCTGCTCCTCCATATTTTGCATCCTGGAGCAAACAGCTACTTTTAAACTTGTATTTAGTAACTGTTTCTAAAGAGCTTTTCTACAATTCAAAAGGATGTCAAGTCTATCTATAATTTATGAGAAGTTTCTTTATTTTCTAACAGTCACAGCACCCCACAGTGCCCTTCACCTTTTGTGTGCAAGTCAGGTGTTTGAAGTCTTTGTGTTTTCCACCGCAATCAAGAAAAGCACTTTCAACTTGAATACTGTCTCCCTGGCAGGCACAGCATTGCTGATAGTAGTAATAAACATGAAAGACAAAAAAGGCACAGTGGATGTGTTTTAAAATACCATGTAACTTTCGAAGTGTTAGCCAGGCTATATATATATTCAAGACACATTTCATGTTTCCTAAGGTCCTGGCACTTCTGAGCTGGCAGTATGACTGACAGGATGAGAAATCTGTCCCATACCTTGTTGCAGTCTCATGTTTACTCATGTCTCGTTTACTCAGTGAGTTCATGCAGTACAATTGGACAAGGCTGTTTCTAGGAACCTTCTCACATCAATAAACGCAATCAGAAATATTCTCCCTAAATTCAGGAGAAAAAGTGGATTATTGCACATGAATATGTATGAACATATATATCGAATATATATATTGCACATGAATATAGCAGAGAGGACTAGAAAGAAAAAAAAAAAAAGGAATATGCTTAGGAATAAACAACTAAAGACACATAAGGAAAATAACAAAAAAGAGCTTTTCCAACCCTCACAAGGTGTTGCCATCTGGTCTCCAGGGCTGCCTCTGACCCCTCTCCCTCTTCTATCCTCCCAACTGGACCTCCTGGATGAACCCCAAGCCTGCTTTGAGCCTGAGGATATTGACAAACCCCGTTACTCGTTACCAGTACTCAGCTCTGGCCACTGCAGCCATGGGACTGTGCCCACCAGTGCCATGCCCATGGGATCAGAGGCACAGCAGTGTGAGTGCCAGGTGCGTGGACAACGGCTGAAGCCAGAGCACCAGCTGTGGAGAACTGTTAGATCAGCACAGCCATATGACGAATCTGGACACGCAGTTGCTCTGGATGCCCTTCCAAAGGGGCCTGTTCCCTTACCACAGGCCTCAGGATTAGTTTTTCCCCCAGTGTGTCAGTGTTTTGTTCACTGCCAGGACAGCTATGGTGAGCTTGTAGATACATTTTTCTAGTTATGATTTATTATATCCAAACAATAAATTGCAAAAGCTCATGGAACCAGCATCCCCCTAATGAAGCTGCTATTCTCCAGGTGGGAATGCAAAGTGATGTCCAGTCTGGGGAGTCACAAATGACTCTCTTGGCATGCCCTGCTCTTTTCTTACATGTGGCAACACTTCCACAGCTGTTTGGAGAACCTCTGTTGCCTCCTCTACAGGTTTTGAGACACCAACGAAGACCCAGACTGACGAAGTTCTTTGCCCTGGAGTATTTGCTCCTACAGGCTGTTATCACCTACAGCTGCCTGGCGCATTTTGCTGTGTCCCTGCCAACCTTCCACAAGGGAAACGTCCCAAGGAAAGCAGAGTTACACTCCCAAGGAAAGCAGAGTTACAGTCCCAAGCACACGCTCTGGGTTCCCGGCTTTATTTGACCCCAGTAAGTCCACATACAACTTTCCTCAGTGATTGTGAGGAGAAAACTGCATTTTGAGGCTTTAATGGAAGTGCTGTAGGATATATATATATATACACACACACATATATTAACCATGCACATTTTCTCTCATAAAACAATATTCCTCAAAGAGGGAAAAATTTAACAGAGTTGCATGAGAAAAGAGAAGCTGTATTGATGACTTCATTGGGAATAATCTAAACAACTGCAAATGAGACAACTGGAAAAGAATTTTGAAATCTAATATTTGCTTTGCATATCTCATTATTTAACTAAATAGAAAGGTTTGCTTCTCAGAGAACTGTTTGTTTCAAGCCATTCAAGCCAAGGTGCTTCATATTAATCACAAAAAAAATGGCTACTTTTAAAGACAATTTGACCAAAGATTTTTTTTGGAAAGACATCTGTAAAACTATGTTCAAGAAAACAAAAACTGCTAAGTACATGCAACACAGGTCAGAGGGTCCTTTCAACTCTGCCGACAAATTGGCTAGAGCAGCATGAAGAGGAGTTACTGAATTAGATTTACCACTATGCTTTTAAAATGCCAATTATACTTTGTTTTAAAATATCAAGCTATATTTTGGCAAACAAATAAAAAACTAAAGAAACCCCTTAGTAAAACAGGGATTATAACTCTATTAGAGCTTTAAAGTACAATTTCTACAAGGACAATATAAACAGAACTAGGATGACTGCAACAGTTTTTCACATTAAAACCACTACTCTGCAACATAAAATAATGAAGCTTCTCACCAAAAAGCTTTTTCCACTATAGTATCTGTTAACAGGGCATAACGGTGCTATTATTCTGCTAATGGTCTCTGTACTGCTGAAAGTGCTAAGAAAAGAATGTCCTGTTTTTATTCACCCAAATTTGTGACAATGTTCTGTTTTAAATCCCTATTATTAGATTTTTCCATGCCTGTCAGCCTGAGTGATCCTAAATATTTCTCTCTAGGTTAAAGTAATTCTTCTGCAAAGGTTAAAATGATGTTGTTTAGAAATTATCTTGAGCTCAGAAAATTTCTCTGGCTACTGAGGTACCTCTGTGGCCCACTGGCTTAGAAACATTTTCTTACCAATGCAAAAACCTTCCATACTATGGCCTGTTTGGGAACTCAGATGTATGTTTGGGAGTTTTTTTGGGGGTGTGAATGAACAAAAATCAGAAGCCAGGAGATCACAATTTAAAGAAACAAATTTAAAGACACAAATTTAAAGAAACAAAAGGAAAACAGTCAATTCCACAAGTTGCCCCCCGAAAGAACATAGGAAACTGAGATTTTCAGGAGGAGAACCTGACAGACAGAGGGATGACAGCTTCAGTCTGAGAAGAGCAAACAGTGAAAGAAGATGGGGTCTACTGGAGAACAACATCAGCAGCAGCAAGACCATCCACTGCAGAGCCACCAAAGCCCAGTGGTTAGAACTTCCACAGGAGCCACTGGCTCTGGTTCTCCAGTCAGAAGCAAAAAGTGAAACCAGCTTTTACAACATCCTGGGAAGCATCTGAACTACAGGTCTCTGAAATGAAAGAAAACTGCCCTTATAGTTTCTCCTTATTTTTTTACAAGAATTTCAAATTTAAATATTATGTTTCAGATTGACATGGAATAGAATAATTCTCATTCATTTAGCTTTGATTAGTAAAAGTGAGATGGACTGAAATAATTTTCTTTCTCATTATTGGCTGGAAGAAATTTTTTTTTCTTCTTGTACAATTGGAAAACAAAAGTAGCACAAAATCACCAGAAATCAGAAAAAATACATTAAGACTGAAATGAGTAAATCTTCAGGAAGCTGCAGAAGCTTCAGAAAGGTCTAACTACAGGGTGAAATAACTGAGAAATCTGAAGTTTTCCATCTGAAGTCACCAAAAGCTGTGACAGGTATGGTGTCTGGCTGTACACCCTCACATGGCCCCTGTCCTGTGGTCATCCATGAGGTTGCAGAAGACAGTGAGCACAGAGCAGACATGAGTCAGATGAATCTGAGCTCAGCCAAAAGCCTCAACAGCTACACATATCTTCTTTTGCCTGACTTGGCAATATAAACAGCTACACTGACATTTTGGAGATTCTCCATTTTCAGTCTCAAATGAAATTTAATACAAAGGCCTCTGGAGGTATTTAAATCTATCAACATATACATTCTAATTACCTAAAAGCATGACAGAATGATGGCTGGCTGACTATCAGTTTTTTAATTTTGTGTCGATCCTGTAACATCTGGAATCTGTACAAACATAGGAAGCATCACACAAAAGTTATACATAAGTGAAGGGAATGATTACGTTTTATCATGGATCCTAATGATATAACCAACACAGTGTTCTGTAGCCAGAACACTACATGCTAGTTAGATGGTGGATAAATTTATATAATTTTCCTAGGATCAAGAATACATAAGCCCTGCTTTCTCCTAAGTATTTAACTATACCAGATGGAAAAAAGCAGAAAAAATTTGTCTCGCTTCACTTTCCTGATCTCCCCTTGTCACACGGAAGGAAAGTGTTGTCACCACCAGGCAGGAGCAGCTGACTATGATGGAAACCCAGCCAAGCACAGAAAATGCCAACAGCAAAGCTGGAGAAGGAAATAGCTCTTAGTTTCAAAAGCTATTATTGAGGCAGTTCCTTTTCTGGGGAAGAAAGCAGGAAGCAATCTTTCCCTTGCTGACCATCTGTGTGGAGCACATTTCAACAGCAATTGGTTTGTTCACATGTTGCCCATTCTTTCTCACCAGGTAGTTTGTGACCATTACACTGAGCTGCCAGAGTTGAGTCAAGAGAGTAGGTGTCTGTGAACATCAAGCCAGATGGCACTTGAGAGTCTCTGTTATATCTCAAAGGGTAAGTAGCCTGCAACAGAAAACAGGGTAGAAAAGGACCGGAGCTCTGGGGAAGCCAGGATCAATTTAAAGTTGGGGACTGAGAGCATGGGAGAAGAAATAAGCAGGCGATTCAGGTAAATTGGCAGCAAAAAGATTTAATGTTTTGAGAAGGTCCACAGGTAATCAATCATAGGGCCATAGACAGGGCAAGGAAGATGTGGAGAGAGCTGGGCAGGGGATTACATAGAATATGTTGAAAGTTGCAGCTGGAAGTTTTAGCTTCCACGGCATGAAAGAAGGGACACGTGCAGTTCATAAAAAAAGTATTGCCCTGCAGAAACAGAGGCTGGAAAAAATGAGAGTGATCCACAGACATGGGTACGGGGTCTCCATTCGTGTGTGGGCAGGTCTGTGCAGAAATACAATGGCTGTTTGAAGAGGTGGGATGCATTGGACCTCCCAGGCATTTTGAGGTGTTCACCTAAGAGCACCCTGACCCCTTCAGATTGCCTTGCAGAAGTGTCCTGAAAATTAATTCAAACCCAACTCAGGGTCTCGAAATTAGGGGGGCCCAGAAACTGAAGGGGATGCCCAAACTCGGGGGGGACCCCAAAACACTGCCCTGAGCCCCCAAATCTGCTCCTGAGCTCCCTAAACTGCTCCCAACCAACCCTCGAGCTCCTTCCCAGCAGCTCCCAGTTCCCCTCCAGCCCCTCCCAGTCCTCCTAATGCCCCCTCAGTCTCCCCAGTGCCCTCCCAGTGCCTCTCTTAACATCTTCTATTCCTTTTCCAGTGCTCCCAGCATCTTCCCAGTATATTCCCATACCTTCCCATTGACCTCCCAGTCCCCCCCCAGTGCCCTCCTAACCTCTCCCATTGCCACTCCAGTGCCCCTCCATCTCCTCCCTGTCTCCTCCCTCTCCCATTGCCACTCCAGTGCCCCTCCATCTCCTCCCTGTCTCCTCCCGGGGAGCTGAAGGCTGCTGGGAAGGCACTGGGAGGAGTTGGAGCACCGTTTGGAGAGGCTGGAGGGACACTGGGAAGAGTGGAAAAACAATGAGTGAGAATAATTTTCAAGAAAACTCAAAATATTTACTTCCTATAGACCCCAAACAACAAATGTGCACGTACCTACACAGAGTTTACAGTAAGTTTGGGAAAATCTGCTGATTCAGCATCAGCTTACATGCATATTACA
>WEIV01021718.1:1727-27085 GCA_013390005.1 Calyptomena viridis | reverse complement strand
TAAACCTCATGAAATTTGGACTACAGAAAGGAATGAAGAGGAATTTCATAATGCAGTATACTCCCACCTCCTGCTGGTCTAGCAATCTGCTTCATGTTTTCTCTGCACAATCTCTGTAACAACTAAGGCATTCCTGGAGCTCTTAACTGACATCCACAAGTTTGTCTTAGACATTTTTCCATTTTTTTTTGTATCGCATTCAATTTTTCTCTCCTCCTGCTGTAAAGATGGTACTNTCAAACCTCAGTGCAGGCAGGTTTAAGTGCCAGTGATGAGCAGATGGGGAAGCAGAGTTTGAAAGGGGTGGGCAGAATCATCTTCACTGTTGTTGGTGCTTGAGGTACTGTGTTTATCTTGCTGTCTGTTCTAGCAAGGCTTCACTGAGCTATCTGGTGCAGGGTTAGTTATTTTCAGTAGTTTTTAGCAATCAGAAGTTGAGTCTGCAGCAGTAGAAGCTGGAAGCAGACCAAAAAGGTTTTCAGAAAAAGAGTTCTATATCTTTGGAGGGTGGAATTTCATGTGTTCTTTTTTCTCCATTTGATCTCAAAAGACCAGTAAGGCATAGGGAAACAACAGAGGAAAAATGAAACAAAAAAAAAAGGATTTTGTCCCTTGCTAGTGACAAGGTTCTGTTTAACTACCTTCATTCATTCTTCTCTTCCTTCCTAGTATGCCTCATCTTCCATCTTCAAATGCTGACTGTTCTCATGCTTTTGAAATATAGAAAGCATTCTGTATGAGTTTGTTTTATTATTTAACTATTGCAAAGTTTTTGTTACTGGTATCATTACTGATACGATATTGTGACATTCTTTTTACTTTGTTGTGGTAGCAGAAAAAGCAGCATAGTTTATGTCAACATTAGCTGACTGAAGAAGTTGCCTAATCTGTATCTTCCAAAATGATATTCTGCTTTTTATTTTGTACTGTATCCTGCATGGCTTTTGAGCACAGTGTTAAATCTACAGATGAAGTGGAGCTGTGATATATTGCTTTTCTGTTCAGTCCTCCTTGTCTTGTCTTCTCTGTTCTTATTAGCTTAGACATGGCTGTGTTTGACTTCAGTCAGTTATGTTCTTTTCTGCTGCCCTTGTATATTCTCTGCCAGCCTTACCTGGCACTGCATTTGTCAACACCTTTCACTCACAATAAAAGGACAGCAACATTTTGAAAGAAGCCTAAGGTTGTGTTGAGGTGTTTTCTCCTGAAACTTTTTTAAAAAAAATAGGTATTTATAGCAGCCACACTCTCCTCTTTGGAGTTTAAGGTGCAAATGAGAAGAAACTGTAGAAGTTCTTAGATAATACTGAGGTGCTGGTGTTTGGGTTATTTATTGAGGTGTATTTCTTGCCGTGTGACTGTTGTCTGAAATGATGTAACTGACAAAAATTTTGGAAGGGGGCTTTTGCCAAGAAATATCCTCAAGGTCCCTTCCAACCTGGTGCTGTATGATTTGTATACACCCTCTGGGGAAACTGCCGTGACTAAGGCTGTTCAGAAACCTTAATGTCTCCTGAAGGTCTGTCCCTGATGTGATTCATAGTGGTGGATAAAGTAGGAAGAGTTGTGGCACAGTGTTGTAGCAGTGCAGTCCCCTGGGTTTACAGGCTAGACCAGGACTGTGGCAAAACAATCCAGTTATAAATGTCCTTGTGTAAAGCACCACGTGAGCACGTCTTGAGAGAAAGTACCAGAGCATGATAGAGAACATTGATATGCAGCACAGGAGGCCAGGGACCAGGAAGGTAAACTTTTACTTAATGTTGTTTGACATTTAGAAGGTACTGGTTAAAGGTACCTTAATGATCCTTGGTCTCCTGTTGTTTGCTCACTCTGATTAAATAGCTCTTTGTTATCACATCTAGTGAGACTGGTTTTCTTGTGACTAATAACAAGTGACTAACTTGTGTTTCTCTCTTTTCTTTCAGGAAAGAGTAATTAACCATGCAGCTGGCAGCCATGGAGTGTCAGGAATATTCATGAAATATGATATCAGTTCACTTATGGTGACAGTGACAGAAGAACACATGCCTTTTTGGCAGTTCTTAGTGAGGCTCTGTGGCATTATTGGGGGAATTTTTTCAACTACAGGTGATTATTGGTGCTTTTCCTCTTAAAATCTATGAGAATTGTGGTTTTTTTCAAGGTGATTGTTATGGATAAATTACAGGGGAGTCCTGAACCTCTAACAAAGTACTCATTTGTGTGCATTGAAATGTGCCATGAAAGCTACTCAGTTTTGGTGTCCCAGTATGGCATTTTGGCTGTTCTGAGGGCCTGTTGTTTCCTTTCTGGTGACTATAGCATGGTTTAATTACTTCTTGAAGAGTATGGATATATCTGTGTGTGTTTATATATTTATACAGACACATACTGACTTCTCATATTCTGTTTATTTCCTGCAGTTGGGATCCACTGTTACATCAGTGACAAAAGTTGAGATAAAATTTCCATATGAAGTAATTGGGAGGATTTTTCTTGTTAATGTACTGCAGGATTTGCTCCTTCAAAGAAAATAAACTAAGTTGAAAAGGCACAATTCACTTACCAGCCAAGACATAATAGGATGTCTGGATCACAGTTATTTCTTTTCTTGGCTCCCGTTTGAAGAGAGCTTTAGCAAAGAGACCTCAAACTAAGAGCTGCCTTTTAAAGTAGATATTTCTGTCCTACAGAATGTGTTTTCACCCATGAAAGTTGGCAAAGGAAATTTCATTTACTTGGATAGCTTTGCTCTTCTCAGTGCATTTCAGGAAGTTAGAATTCTCCCCTGCCCTTAATGTTTCCTTTTTCTATGTTAATTTCTCTGTGTTTTATGTACGGGTTTAAGTAATATATTTTTACTACTGGTGACAATTTAAATCTTGTTTGACATTGCAGGAATTTTACATGGCTTTGGAAGATTTGTAGCAGAAATTATATTTTGCCGCTTCAGACTGGGCTCTCACAGATCCACATCAGTAAGGAAAACTTTCTCTAAGTATTAAATAAGTGGTACAGCTGAGGATGGATGATAAGCACAACTCTGGGACTTGCTCTCAAGAGGTTTTAAGATGTTTATAATAAAACTTCCCCTTGACATACATATGAGCAGAGATTCCACAGCTTTTAAAAACAGCTGGAAAACCTAGAACATAAGGAAGCAAGGTGTTTCCTAAGAAGCTGAATTAATGCACCTGAGTCTCTTAGAGACTTTTCTCCTACATTCCCTCTATTGTCCTTACCATATTAGTTTTATTCTTTTTATTCATATTGCTTAAAAAATTACATGTTTTCCCAGGTCTAATCAGTCTCCCTGTCCTGGTTTTGGTTTCACATTTTCTGCTTTGCCTGCAGACTGAAGAAGAGACACTTTGTGCTCAGAGGTTCAGCTCTGCTCCTTATTAGTCTGCAGGCTACTGCCAAGCAGTGAGAGAGAGATGAACAGGCTTCACCTTTCCCTTAATTGGGAATTAATAGGGTTGCTTCTCTAGCAACTACTTGATTTTATTTTACTTTTATATTTCCTATTTAAGCCTGTTGATAGCCTTTGAGACCCCTGCCTATCTCTCCAATTTCGTTGAAGTTTGCCAGCTGGCAAGGTTATGTTAGTGGGGAAAGAGGAGGGAAGTCAACCAGTTTTGTGTAATTTTTTAAGAGAGACCAGGTAAAAGGCATCCAAGAAATGCCCAAGAATAAAAAGAATGGTGTGTTTTGAAGGAGGGAGCAAAGATTCTGTTTGTGGACAAGCCATTAATGATGCCTTGTTTTTGTTTCACTAGGACCCACTTCCTGATGGCCACACAAGCAACCACTTACCTCTGATTACAGACAATAGTACACATTAGCCTCCTGAGAAAATTTTCTTTTTTCCTGTCTGATACAGAAGACTTTTTTTATAATAAAGAAAACATTGTGCAATATGCTGAGACAGTGCTGATGGGCAGCAAAAAAATGAAGCCTTTACAAAAAAAATCAAACTACCAACAAAAGAATCCGTGTAATTTTTTGTGTTTCTGAGTGCACGTGGAGTCATAGGAAGTTGTGAGACCAGTAAGGTGGACCATCTTCTGGAGGGTAAACACTGTTGCTGCCAACACAGTATTCATGGTCAAGCTGAACATCTTCGTGGTGGCTGCCATTGGCCACTGAAGCATTTTAGTGATGCCTGGGAAGGCTGCAGGCCCCGAGGAGTGAAGAGTACAAGTGGGATGTGTGGAAGGCACAGAGGGATAGTAATAGTGCTGGCTTTTCTCTTAGGTGTGCAAACAGGATTGGGTTTTCTTCTTCTTCCATAATGCTGGGGCTGAGGGCTGAGATGCCTCTTACACAGCTGAGGAGTGATCCTAGAAAATCCTGAAGAGGATGGAAATGAGACAACTTGGAGTAAGGTGGAGCCCCAGCCATGATGTTGGTCATAGCTGCTGCCTTTCTGCAGTCCCACCGTTCCTTAGGGGAAGAAACATAATGTGGAGCAGAGGAGTTCCTCTGTTTCCACACATCCACCGACCATCGCTTCTGGCATCCGTGTGGAAATGCCCAAGGACTCAGAATGCCCTTCATGTGCAGTTTTTTTTACTTGGAATGAAGCATTCAGATAAGGCTTTTAAATAAGGCATTTGACTGTAGTTTTGGTGAAAGGCAAGACTCCCTAGTAAAAGATCAGGAAATCCTTGTACGCTTCTTTCTTGGTAAAGAAATTGCTTTGATGGAACTTTCTTTATGCCCCTGCTGCTGGTATGTGAGCCA
Organism: Calyptomena viridis; assembly: GCA_013390005.1. NCBI lineage: Eukaryota > Metazoa > Chordata > Aves > Passeriformes > Eurylaimidae > Calyptomena > Calyptomena viridis. The sequence goes on along the minus strand of WEIV01021718.1, from coordinate 22,357 downwards.
TGGGAGCATCCACATCCTGGAAATGGAGTGGGGGAAGGAGGGAAGAGCAAGAACCTGCCAATTCCAGGCAGTTGAGAGGTCTACTGGGCCAGGCAGGGAGTGTGGAGTTGATAGTAGGTGACTTCAGGGAATCTGAATCATTGCTGCAGACAGGTGATGAGACAGGATCTGCAAAATTAATCCTTATTGTTCATGAAGGTTTTTGTAAATTAAAAGAAGAGAGCAATATCATATTGTAAATATGCTACTAAGAATGAATGTTACTAATGCAGTTGGTGCTTTGAGAAACTGAACATCCTGTTACTGCTGAACTACTGGTACACAGTTGTGGTTGAACAGTTACTCCACCAGCGTGAAAAACTGGTAATATTAATCCTTCTTGGCAAAACTGATTTAATAATATATTAGGAGATGATGCTGATCTTGGCCTTGCTTGCCATGGAATGAATATTATAAATGAGAGGACTAATTACAGAAAAATAAAAATCTGTGGCATTGTCAGATTTTGCTGACTTCTGTTAATGTACATTACAGGACACTTGGATCTTGGTGATGAGCATAGTGTAAATAACACAGCTGATTTGCTATGCAAAGCAAAGGGCTTTCTAAACAGAAATTAAATAGTAAATAAAATGTGGGAAATAAGTAAAGACCTTTGTTGAATTTGACTGTTGAGAAAGAAGTTTGAGGAAGCCAAGTCCTTGGGCATGACAGCCATTGGGGTTTTCTCTTTTGTGTTTTTTGTTTTTTAACACTGCTTAAAACTCCAGCAACTTGAGAAACTCCTTGGTTCCTATTTCTCTTTAGCATTTCCTTTGGAGGTTTCTTCTCTTCTTTGACTCAGACTAGTTCTGCTTTGGACTTGGTCCTAACACTTGTTTCTTATCTGCCTGGAACAGACTGTACTGGTGGGAGAGACTGATCTCAGTTAACTTTCTGTACCAGAATTTTAAATGTTATTTTCTATTCTCACATAAAAGAGCCAAGCAGCTTGGTGTGTCATAGAACCTTGTGTGGTGGTTTTGTGTTGTTTTATCTAGAACAAAGCTTGTGTGGTGGCTAATTGCTAATGGAAGAAAATTTGGGATCCACTTCCAGATGTGCTGGACTGCGGAGTGAGTACAGGCTCAGTTGACCCTGTGTTGCTGTGCTGCTGTTTTCTCTCACAGTGGGTTTGGTTGGTAGGGCAGTACTGCTTGCCCTTGTAGCCCACGTTGTCATTGGCTTAACCAGCATGTGCAGGGGTGTCCCAGAGATGATGGTAGTTTATTGCAGGGACTTTTTTTGGTCGCTTTTATTTACATTGCATAAAAGCGAGTGTAGTATGGAAAAATTAAAGGAATGAGTGTCCCAAGGGAAACAAACCCAGATGTGATGTGTCTTTTCTGAAAGGGGGATAGCAGATGAAAAATACTATTTTCTGGGTCAGAAAAGATGGTCAAAATGATATATTTTATCCTTTGCTCTCACATGATGTTGACAAGAGAGAGCACAGAGGAAGACAATTCTCACCTTCATCAGGTGTGTTCACAACACACTATTTGCTGACTGCTGTCTTTCTGAACAAAGTGTTCCCCACTCCCAGCTGGCATGGTTTGGGTTGTGCCCTGCTCTCACGGGAGAGGTTGTGTAAGCAGGAGCAGGGGCACTGTGGCTGCCTCAGACCTGCAGTGCTGTGCCTGGGGGGGGTGTCTGCCAGGTCCCTTGAGCAGCACACCAGTGTCGTGGAAAGTCAGTGGCAGCCCCAAGAGGCTGGAAGGGGATGGGAATGGATGTTGCTTGAGCAACTGCTGGATTTATGGCTGAAGGGGAAACAGCAATCTGGGTTTTTAACAGAACAGACCATCCTTGGCCCTGTTGCCTGCGAGCCAGAATCACACAGCATTGACAAGAAATTGCTGTAAAATCTGTGAAGTACACTTCACTACTGTGTTCCTGGGTGTATTTCACAAAAGATTTCTGATTAGAGAAGGGAGAAGGCAAGGCTGCAGCCAGCCCTGGCACCTGCAGGAGTCCCTCAGTTAAGGCACTTGCCACTTTACAGTACAGTGGAAGGAGGACCGAAGAGTTTCAGTGGGCAGGGAGTCTGTCGCAGGTACCTGCTCTGTGGAGGAGGCAACAAGCAAGCTGGCAGGGCAGAAACAGGCTGTGGTCAAAACCTGCAGTTGTCAGAGAGAATCTCGGGCAAAATTGATCATGAGCTGAGAAGGAGTAAGTTAATGTAACTTATGAGAGGGGCTGTGGTGGGTGTAGGTGGACAGTGTGATGGGGAGGCTGTGGAAGTCAGGCTGTGGTGGATGTTACTCTGCCTTGTGACTAATGTTTTCTTGCTGCCTCTGGCTCCATCTTGTCACCTCTAGTTTGTGTATTGGTGCCTACTGCAGGACACACCACAAGAAGAGAGTGAAGTGGGTGTATGAACAGAAATTTCCCTACTTGTCTTTTCATTCTTTCCTCTGACTTTTCTAGCAGATGTTTTTGGGCTCTTTCTGGTAGGGAGATGGGGAAGAAAATAATGTCTGTCTGTAGCATAAGAAGGATTGGGTTAACAGATGTAGCAGAGTTCCTTTAAAAAAGCAAGCCCAAGCTGCTTTCCCCTGAAATTCTCATCCTAGAAACTGGTAAGTCATTTGAAAGAAAATTCAGCTCTTTCCATCTCAAAAGCTGGTGGTGGGGACTTCACTGTGAGTGCAGTGCCCAGCCTTTCTCTGCAGCTGCTGGCTCTGCCCAGGGTGCTGTTTGTGTCCATGGTGGGACAGGGACATGTGCTGGTGGAGCCAGTCCTGCATGGAGCTAGGCAAGGACTTCCCTTCCTGCCCTGCCCAAGATCATTTTAAGCTTTCCAAGGACTTAGCTGACAGACTTAGCCTTAAGTAGTCAGTGTAGTTGCTTAGGAACAGTCAGAGGCAGATACATATTGGGTGTAAAAATGCAGCTGTGATTAACTGTACGGACAAAACCAAGGTCGGGGAGGCAGCTGTTGCCTTGTCCTTTTGCTGTTGAGTTTTCTGGGGGAAGATCTGGTGCTAAGGATGGTATAATGGTGCAGTAACACTGATGCAGGAGGTGATCACCTTGGTCACACCTCCGGTGCTATTGATACTAAAGCTCTCTGCTCTCTGTTTTTTTCAGACGTAGCCAAGGGTTGCAGCTTTTTTTCTGGGAAGGTGCAAAATGAGAACAGCTTGTTAGGGGATACTTGCAAAGATACGTCTGTTTTTAAAAGGCACCTCAGAAGGTGAGGGTGTGGGAGGTTTACTTACTTTTGTGTTGCTTAGTTAGATTGATGCAAAGTTACTTCTTGTAAAGACGCTTTTTTCCTACCAGTGCTCAGTTAATGCAAATGGTATCTAATATTTGGCCTTGGAGGTGGTCTGTTGTTTAGAGAAAATGTCCATGCCTGCATATATAGTTAATGTTTAGTAGTTCATGTTTCAAGAAGTCCCAAGGGACTTTGCCTGGTTCCTTCAGTGCCCTGGCAAGGGTTTAATGCTGTAGGTCTGTCCACTGTCTGCCCTTGTATGCCTTGCTAGAGCACTGGCATGCATTTCAGCTGGCTTAGTTAAAAGGATACAAAATGCTCCATCTTTTCATTCTGACATGTCTTAGTGTCCTTTCCAAAGTATTTCTGGTTGCTGCTGGCCTAGGATAAAGGCAGTGTCACCTTTCCCTGTCTTCCAGAGAAGTTTTCTGGGGGCTGGTCCATAAATTCATGAAAACAGAAACCCTCCAGGCTGCAGCATCCCATGGGGGAGAGCTGAAGGCACACTCTGAGAACGTGCATCTCTCTGTGGCTTCCATGTACCAGAGTTCAAGCAAAATCTCATTGTGGCTTGGTTTGGGGTTTTTGGTTTGGTTTTTTTTTTTTTTTGTGTATAAATAGAAATGTTCAGAGTCCCAGGACCAGCAATTTGAGGTGTGAAAAACAGAAGGCCAGACTGGGTTGAGGTCAGGAGGACCCTGGTGTGTTGCAGGGGCTTCTCCAGGCTGCTGTGCCTGTGTCTCTGCCTGTGCCACCACAGACAGGAGCTGTCACAGATGCTCCTCTGAGCAAGGGCCCTGTGCTCCCCTGCCCATAACAAGCCAGAAAGCTTCCCCCACCCCATTTCCATCCCCAGCTCCAGCAAAGGGGATTTCAGACTTTTCCAGCAGAATTGATCAGTCTGCACCATTTCTGAGCCCCTGCAGGGTGCAGGTGTTTGTGTCCTGTCCTGGGTTTAGCTGTAATAGTTGTAAAAATGGAATTGAATGGTTTTGGGGTTGTTGGGTTTTTTCCCTTCCAAATTTTCCTGTAATTACAAGGTGGGAGAGTGTTCTGCCATGAGATTTTCTAGTTGCAGAGTGCTCAGCACATACTACTGTTTTGGAGAAGAAAAAAAAAAAAAGGATGACTCCTGGATTGATATTTGAAAATTACAATTTACTGAAGCTTAATTCCCTGGCTGGTGGCTGGGTATTAAAATTGGCTGTGAACAACTGTGGCATTTAAACTGAACAGGGCTGTTGCACAAGGCTGGGTGGCCCAAGCTCTCTGTCAGGTGCTGCTGTTTCTCTGCTTCAGCTGGGAGTGTGGGCTCCAGTGGACTTTCGTGGGCTCTTCTAAACTTCTCCTTAAAGTTTAGAAATTCACTTTGCAAATTTTGAACTTTATTGGAATGAGAAAACTCATTAAACCTTTACTTGTGCATATACAATGTAATAGGATCCTATTGAGTTTTACCTGAATGTGACAGTGTTCGACTAATGCAAGACTGTAGCATGTAGCTGTCTGGGGAGGCTTGTGGAGAGAGGAAATACCTTCTTTTTTTGTGGCCAATATCACCACAGGGGAGCAGATGAACTTTTGGTCCTCTCTGTGCGGCAAGCTGTAAACACTGCTGCTGCTCTTCCAAGGTAGCTCTGAGAGCAGGTCTGCAGCTTTTTAAAAAAATGTATTCATTGTGACCTCGGAGGATACTGGTGGGAAGTCCAAACTGCAGAGCCCAGGAGCCCGGCAGGTGGGGACGGGGGTGGATGTTTCTTGTAGGTCCACAGAAAACAGATGTTTTCAAGGCAATTGCAGAGATGTCAAGGCAAGAAGAAGCAGAACTGAGAATCCCTGAGCTCAGGTTAGAGTATTTACAGTAAAAAGAGCAAGGTGTTTCCATTGCCACTAAATGAATCACTTTCTACAATGTAAAGGCCTTTCCTGCCATGCTGCATCCTCCCAGCACAATGGTCCAGTGAGCTGGGCTCTGCAGGAGTTGCCAAAACCTGGAGTGGGAGAGGAGGAGGTGATGCTGGAGCGGTGTGACCCTGTGAGCTCAGTCACTGTTTTCCATCACTGTCGGGCTGAGCCGGGTCCGGTGGGTGAGCCCAAGGCCTCTCCTTTCCTGCTGCGACTGGTTGTGGGTCACCCTTCCCGTGAGAAAGGACTCGAAAAGGGAGTTCATCATGAAAGACTGTCGCTTTTGCAGCCTGGCTAAACCGGCCTCGCAGAGGGGAGTTGTGAGAGCCCGGCCTGGGGCAGCCCGGGGAGGCAGCTGTGGCTGGGGCGAGCTGGGCTGCTCCTGGCACGGGAGGTGATGGCGCAGGAGAAGCTGGGAGCGCCGGCTGGGATGCGGCCCCATGTCCCTGGAGGGCGTTCTGCCGGGCAGCCTTGTGCCCCTGCCAGCCTGCTGTCCTGCCCGGGTGTCCTTCACTCGGGACCGGGCACTGTGCGGCCGCGTTTTCTGCCCCGACAGCCCTGCTGGGGGGTTCCCGGGCCGGCCCTGGCAGCACCAAAGCCGGTACCGGCCCCACGGGCTGCCGGCTTCTTGTTCTTACTTATTTCTCGTTCTCACTCTCCCCACCCCCGGCCACCACAGCAAAGCCCAGCCCTGTCCCAGGCACTGCTGTGCCGTCAGGAGCCAGTGCCAAGAGCTGGCACGGGAAAAGCACAGCAAAAGGCACGGGAAAAAAGTGGTTCAGAAAAAGCGAAACACTGGAATGGCCACAGAAGGAGATTTTAGTTTCTTTCCCCTTTCCTGTCTGATTTAACTTTTCAGGTCAGTGACACTAATGGGCTGTGGTGGAAGCGAAGTAAATAATCACATACGCCAGAGACAGCACATTGATTTTTAAGTCTCCCCTCACTAATTAGTGACAGCCTTTGTAGGGACTGACTGCAGGGCTTAACAAACCTCTGGCAGCAGGAAAAGCAAAGCAACACAGAAGAAAAGTAAAAAAAAGAAAAGGCCTTTGCTTGCTTTTGTACTTTACTCTTGTTTTTCTTAGAATCATATTGGGATAATTTTTAAAAAATACTATTTTTAATAGATCTATAAGTGTATAGTAACTTTAAATAACTTTAAAAAATAATTCCAGTTTACTGCCCAGTCCAAATAACCAATTTAAAAGGTAGGGACTAGTCAGCATAAGGTCACTGTAGGGGAACAAATTGTTTCATAATTTGATCATTCTTGTAACTGCTACTTAATTGAACAAAAACTAGTGTAAGTATTGAGGAGTCTTACTAAGGTGCCTACAGCTAGAGATACAGCTGTCCTCACACAGTTCCTGCACAGCTCACAGATGCAGCAAAAAACATTCCTGAAGCTGAAAGATTCCTGCTAGAAATTTCACTTGGGTTCACTTCTAAATTTTTACTAAATTAGGTTTCCCTTTGCTAATACAACAATAACACATCTTGGTTTTTTTTTCTTTTAAAATCATTAATTTTAAAATACAGATATGCAGTAAGTATGATTCTCCTTTTTCATGTGATTATACCTCTTTGTATTTATAAACTAATTGTTGGAAAGACACATGCCTACTAATAAAAAGATTTGGAAACATTACCAAAGTTTCCAGCTGGCTTGTCAATGAATTATACTTATTCAAAGGCCATGAAGAAGGCTTTATATAAGAGATTGTGCAGGTCAGTACAGTCCTGAGATAAGTTCATAATATGGATGAAGAACTAAGCAGAAATAACAATTATTAGTGCTGATCAAAGATTTGGTTCTCTTAAGGCAGGTAAGGGGAGATGAATAACTAAAAAGGCAGAAAATAAGTGAGAAGAGGGAATTGTTCCTATGCTTTTCTCCTTGAAAGATTAACAGAAAAGTATGATTGTCACTGTCTTTTCCTCATTCACTGAGATTCATTCTTTTACCTTATTACTTTCTCATCTCTCTGATATCCAAAGTGTTCATCATAAAGTGGATTATTGGTCTAGATTGTTGCAGGTGGATGGTTTGTAAGTGGCAGTAAGGACAAATGTCCACGTTTCGGGATCAAGCCACACCTAAGAGGCCTCATTCTCTTTTCTCCTTTCTGTGTCCCAGTTATGCTCCAAAGTTGTGCATGAAGAAGTAATAGGGCAACAATATGGGATGAAAGAGGCTGTGTGAGATTTCATAGCAGGAGGAAGGCTGGGATATAATACAGAAAGTGCATTAAATTAGTTGGTGTAACTTGTTTACAGTGGGATTGACCAGGAACTGCTTGTAAAAGAAATGAGGTTAAAATTAATGAACAGGTGAATCTGCATATGTAATTTGTCAGAGCAAGCAACCAATAAAAAAGAATGACTCTAATTAAAGTCAGTAGCACAGGAAGGAAAGAGTACTTTGAAACAAACCAAAAAAACTGATATCTAATCAAGCATTCAGCTCGCTCTGTACAGTTTGTCTCCCTGTCTTTGGGTTTAAACACCAGTACTCTTCAGTTGCACTGAGGAACATGGGGTTAATTACCTGTCCCAGCTCAGGGCTTCAGTCACAGACACACCATATTCTTGTTTCCCTTGAGGAAGCAGACTCTTTTAAAATAAGGGCTATCTGTGTTTTCAGGTGCTGGATGTTATCCTAAGTATACAGGAAGCTACATCTGATAGAGCTTGTCCTTTGATGTGATCTGCTTCCACTGGTTTCCAAACAGCTCCACTAAAACCAGAGTGAACATGAAGTTATGGATCTTTTTTTTTCTCTTTCCTTATAGTTTGTCAGTAGAGGTGTTTCTGGGAAAAGGTTTCCTTATAGTGCAGGTTTCAGTGGTGCTGATGGCACTTGGTGGCAGGTCCCAGCTGGGAAGGGGATGCCAGTCCCTGAACACTTCTAACAAGGAATATGAACACAAGATATTCTCTAAATATTTTCTTCCAGTACTAAAAAGCATCTGGTGAGGATGCAGCTGGACCAATGTGCTCTGTGTAAGTGCTGTATTGCTAAACAGTCCTCATGGGTTGCCACCATGACAGAACTTTTCTCTCCCACTATGGTTAATCCTGCAGTGGTCAGTTGAGTCAGGTTTGCAACGAGCTCCTGACTCTCCTGTGGTTGCTGTTCTCTTTTGTTCTTTGCCTTCCCTGTAATACTGAATATGTGGCCTGATTCAGATCACTCTTACCTGGAGAGTCTTGGAGAGGTGAGGAATGACCACAGGGACAGTACTGCTTACAGGTCACCTCCCATCTCTGGGAAAGGCTGCATGGAACACCAGGTGGAAGACAAACTGGAAAAGGGTTCAAGACACGCACTGTGAGACAGAGCACAAGTGGGAATGCAGCTGTGTCAATACTACCTACAGAAACTGGGATATTGCATCATCCCGAAGGAATTAAATGCCAAAAAAACTGCACACAAAAGCTCTTCCTTGAAAATTCAGCGATGACAAAGCAGACTTAGGTTTTTAACAAAGCACAGTTTTAATAAAAATGTTTAAGGCTTATATTTCAAAATGACTTATAAATAAACTTAATCACAATGCATATATTCATTTTTTAAAAAAACCCTATTCATTATAAGATAATATATATTTTCTGAGTTATAAAATCCCATATAAATAGCATATTATTCTCAATATGCAGATTACAAGAACACATAAAAATTGGGATGCATATCTGAAAGGAATCCTGATTATGCACTCCGTAAATGGCAGAAAATAGAACAATGGTAGAGTTGGATACAAGAAATGCTGTTGTCCCAGTATTTAATTTTCTAAAAAAAAATAAAACTGAGAACTTTTTGGTTGTTCAACTTTGTTCAGCCCCACAGACTCAGGAACGGCTCTGGATATTCCACTCCTTGAGATTTCAGGAGCACCCTGTAGATTCCTTTGGTATCAAAAAAAGAAACTGATGTCTGTCTTCAGATGGACAGAAATAAGGCCCTTCCTTAGAGCAGGTCAGTGCAGGCTGTAGGCAGCAGTTTGGACTTACAGCCAGAGAGCAGCAGATGTCATCTCTTGAACGATGATGTGTGGCAAAAAATAAGCAAGAGGCAGCCAATTCTCACACTCCCCAAGGTTACCCTGATCAACCCCCCAAATAACAATATAAACTAAAACAAGAATTAGTAAGTGGAAACTTTGCATGATAGAAACATTAAAGTGAAAGTTCCCTTTTTTTTCAGACTGAGGTAAGCGAACAAGCAAGTTGGACCAAGAACAAGTGGTCTGGATAGAGCAGGATGCTGCTCTCTGTGTGGCACAAATTGTAGCAGCATTTAGAGCAGAGCTTTCACCTCGTGCTTTCCCTTGGCCTTTCCAAGGGAGCTGCACAAGAGCATGGTGAGTGGTATGTGAATGGTAACATTGCCAATGGTGTGACTATATCCCCTAGAACCAGGCAGACTGCAGTACTGCAAGAGGACACTGACCTGCAGAAGCCTGTTGGTGTATTTAAATTCTGAGCTATTTTGTTATTGTAGCACAATGTGTTTTTTTCCTGGTCATAATGAAAAAAAATTCAATTATTCATGGAAGAAATGCGTTTCAGAGAGTAATGTAGTCATTATATATTCCTTTAAACACTGCTATTAGATAAAATGGTTTTTTTTCATAGACTCAGGGTCATGAGCTCTGACTTATTATTAAAACATGAATCATAAGAGCAAACTCATACATGCAAACTGCAGTAAACACACAGAGGCTTAAATTTTGCTTCTTATTAGAGTGTCAACTCAGTAGAGATAATGAAGTAAATTAAAGTCATTTATAGTTTCCTGGCTTATTCCAAGTTTAACTGGGATCAAAAACTGGATGTTATACTGAAGTTGAGCCAGAGTTGTTGAGAGCAGAACTTCACAAGTAAACAATGGATGCACAATAACATTGTAGATTTAGAAATTCTCCACGGTATTCTGTCCTCTCAAATACTCTCATGGCAGTTTTCTTCCTGGTTTTAGTTAAAAACAACAGCAAGAAGAAGTTGTAAACATTGCACAGTATGTTAGGATGGAAGACTAGAAAAGAGAATGGCACTTGCAGGATGACTTTTCAGTCCAAAGAAAAGCTCTTCATTTTTTCTGCTAATTCCTGTCTCATTTCTATATGTTTTTTCAGATTTTGCACTTCATGGGGCAGGTTAATGTCCCACACTGACACACAGGACTGCAACTCTGGGGAAAAAAATAAAGAAAATGTGAAAACTGCAACGAAGATGAATTATTGCATAATTAGAATTGGGTTTGCTTATCTGCTTATTTTTAATTACTCATAAATTCACTGAATGAAGCAGGATTCTTAGGATCCAGAAGACAACTTACATGACACTTCATGTGTGAGGTAATGCAGTTATAGGTTACAAGCTGTTTGTACTTGTACTATGATTTAGATTCCAGTTCCTAAATTTAGAGTACCCCATTTAAAACAGTACCACATTTAAAAGTACTTGAAAAACCATTTCTGGTGCCTGTGGGCCATAAGGTACTGACCTGAACCACAGTTAATGTAGCTGTACTGAGCTGTACAGAGGTGTCTGCATAAAATCTCTATTTCCCCACGCAGATATACCCTAAATGCTTATGAGACTCAAAACCCACTCTCTGTAAAGTAAAAACTGATTTCATAAGCTAGTGAATATACTGCAAAAAGGTCACTTCTTCAATCTCCATTCATTCTTCATTCTCCATGCAAACAACTCTTTATTCATGAAGAATTCACACTGCTTTTAGTGGAATAGAGATAATTGAGAACACCTGCAAGAGTAGGGGCTCACAAACTAAGGTCCCAAGGATGTCACTTTTATATAAAACAAAAATGCTAAAAAGGCAGTAAATGTTCTTTTGGTAACAGGAATTGGGGAATACTGTAATATAAAGTCTGATGCTCTAAGTTTGACTCTATTTTATTTCAGTCAGCTCATCTACACTCACCACCCTTACCTTTACACTACCACTGACACATTTTTAGGAGCTACTGAAACTGGGATGAGATAAAGGTGAAGAAGGGCATTGATCAGAGCACCAACAGTAAATCTTCTTGGAGAAATCCAAAGATGGAGTTTTTCTATCTTCCAGCACTTGCTATCTTAATTCTCAGAAAGCTTTTACCAATGTCTGACCTAAATCTCCCTTGCTGCAGCAGAAACTGGTTAGTCCTTATCCTACCCACAGAGAATATGTAGAATTCTTTATTCCCTTCCTCTTTATTTACATATTTGAAGTCTGTTATCATGTCCTCTCTAAGCTTAATTTATGTTACCAGCTTAACTTCCCGCAACATTTCCTCACAGGTTGCATCTCTCTCCTCTGGACTATTCCTACTAGTCCAGACTGTTCCACAATGTCTCCAATGGAAACCCTCCAGCAGAGGACGTGTTAGCACTAAGCAGAGTGTAAGAATTAGCTTATGTCTTAGAGACAGCACTTTTTAGTTGGTGTGAGAGTGCTGTTTGTCTCCTCTGCAGCCATGTGACACGGCTGACTCATGGTCAGCCTCCCATCCATTCTAACCAGTTTTCTGCAGCACTGCTGTTTAAGCTGATCATTTCCTCATGTTGGTACAACGGATCATTCCTAATTAAGTAAAAGGTCTTGCATTTGTCCTTACTGAATTGTATCCTATTTCCTTCCAGACTATTTGTTCTATTTGTCAAGGTCGCTTTGAGTTCTAATCCTGCCTTCCAGTGAGCTTGTGTCTTAGCTGAGAGTTGTCTGCAAATCTGAAAAGCACATTCATTATTCTTTCATCCACATCACTCATGAAAACATTGAGGATTCCTGACCCCTCTGGAAATCCATTTGATACATTCTCCAATTAGACAATGACATTTATTCTCCAAATACAGCTTCCCAACAAATTACATTATATACTTGAACAGTGGCTTCCTCTAATCCACTTCTGGAAGTTACTGTTAGTTTGTATGGAGCCCAGATATGCAAAAGAAAACAAAAACTATTTAGTAATAATGCTTCAATAAAATTATGTCAAATGATGGTCAGCAACTCTCGACTCTCAGTGGGCAATCAAGCACGATAGTGTCTACTCCACTAGTAATACAAATTAATAAAGCACAGTTCAGGTACCTTTGTGGTATTTGTTGTCTTCGGTGTCACTTTTATAGCAATATCCCAAAACTAGGACCACATTCTTCAGACTCCCTTTTTCAAAGAAATAAAATGTCAAATCTTAATTTTAATGAGAATTTTGTAATTTAAGTACAGAAGGAATAGATGACATCATGGCACTAAGAGGACACAAAGCAGAGTTCAGTCAACCAGATCCTTTATTCAGAATCATTAACCATGGAAAACCCAGACATGAAGACAATATAGTTCACGTCTCCATTTAGTGTTGGGGTTTATCAGGGTTCCAAGGCATAAGCACGGGATCAGCAGCCCAGCCTGTTGAACAAGCCTAAGAACAAAGCACCCTATTATATAGCACAGGCAGAGGCAGTAGAGTCACAGGAAACAGATGCCACAGCAAAGGGACAGGCTGCAAATGAAGTCCCAGTGCACAGCAGAAAGTACCAGTAACCAGTTCAGTTATGAAAAAAACAAACCAATGAAATATGACACAAACTGAGTAGAAATATTCTGAAATAACGATGGCATGTAGGTGGGAATTAGCAGGGAAGTGGAAACAGGGGATGGATCATAAGAAGGTGCCTACTGAATAATGCAAAAAAAAGACTAGGATGACAGGAGTGGTTGGATCACAAAGGGATGAATAGAACATGCCGGTGTTTCAATATCACTTCCTGCCTATTTCCAACAAGACATGTTTATAGATGTCTTGCAAAGATAGACAGAATCTCTTACAGTAATGTTCTCCTGCCACAGCAGCTTCCTGTTCCTAGTGGCAGCAGCATGAGGGCAGAGAGCCCTTGGCTCTAACCTTGTAGAGGAATCCAGGACCCAGCCTACGTACCAGGGCCACGGATTAGGCCAGGGAAGGAAGAGCCCTTGCTCTGCAGACATCCCAGCTGCAGCACTGCACCCCACAGCTCTTCATGTATGAAGTATTACACACTCCTCCAGGGAAAAGATGAGGAGGGGATCAGTTTCTGGGATATAAATTGACTGCAGTATGGCTTAACTTTGAAAGCCAGTCTTGGGAGTTTTCTATTAGGTCCCCCAGGACCTCTGCAAGGTAGAGAGAGATTCTTCCTGCCCTGTGATTGGCAGTATATTCTCCTGTTAGACTGATGTAAATCTGCTTGTAGTAGATGAGGGATGATGGGAACAGTACACATCATCCATGCTCAGATTTTTCATCGCTTTAATTTTTTCTGCAACCAGTCCTATCCATACTCCTTACAAAAGTGATTGGAACTTAAGTATAATGTTTCTTATTTAGACTTAGGTCCTGTTTCACTATATGGAAGTCTAAATTTGCACTTGCAAAGTGAACTACAGATTTACATATAAATTACTCTCTATGTTAAGTCTCATGTTTATTAAACACCAATGTGTTTATCACATTCATATATGAACTACAGATAAAATTAATGTCTCAAAGTGTGGCAATCTTTTTTTTCCTGAAATATTTGTATCTAATTGACATCATATATTTTAACCTTAAATGAAACTACTTCATACAAAAATATTTCCCTTTATCTTCTCTTATTTCACAGAAGCAATGTGGTACTGCTGAAGAACTGCTCAGCAGTCTCAGTGCCATTTTCACAGATTCTGTGAAAATCTCAGTAGAAATCAAGTCCTTGAATCTAGGAAAAAACCCCTACCCTTATAAATAATTGCTATGAAAAGATGATAAGAAAAGTACACATCAAACTGCATATATCAATCTTATTTGCTATTCTTCAGATTCGTGCAAATGCAGCTACACTTCTTCTCCTGAATATTAATTTTTCTATACATAAAATTTTGATTAAAAATGTTGAGGTGACTGAGATTCAAGACGTTTTAAATCACACTGTACTGTTCTATGCAATATATTTTCCCCATCAATGACAGCACTGAGGCAGAAATTATGTTTTAGAAGTAACTATTATTTACAAAATGCTAAAAATAAAATGTCCCTTAAAACCCTAGTAGCTATCAGAACCAGATGGACTGAAAATACTGTGCTGTAGCAGGCACCATTAACAGCTGAGGGCTGAACAGACTGTACAAACTTGCTGTCTCAGGCAAAGCCAGAGCAAGATGGAGTTTTTTTGACTCATACAACACTGCCAGCACTATGAGCTGACTGTAGTCTTCTTGTGCCAGAAAGGAAAAAACAGCCCTAGAATAAGTTCATGATGGTAATGAGAAAATATCCACAGCCTGCAACTGAAATTTGCTAGCAGGATTAGAGTTTGCTTCTGAATCCACAACAACAGCTTCAGTCTCTTTTTTTTTGTTCTTTTTTACAGCAAACACACTTTAAATCACACTGACAGAGAAACTCCAGAGTTGTTTTCAAAACTCAGTGTAAAGTGATGGGAATCTACATGTTGTGCCACAAAGTACTTTTTGAAATAATGTGTATTTTGAGTGTATTCAACTTCAGTTGATATGGCCTTTATTACTTTTGGGAGAGATGCAGGAGAGTGTACAGGTGAAGGAAGTTACAAGAGTGCCTCATACTAAACTACATTCTTCTGGCTGTTTGTTTGTGGCTACCCCTGAACCCCACAACTCCTGTCTGCCTACAGTGGCTTGAAACAATTGTTCCCCCCAGGAACAGCACATCTGTACAAGTCCACACGCTGACTCCAGGTGTGTAGCACTTTCCTAGCTTTGCTGTGATCTGCCTGTGACCCAAGTCTAAAAGAACCACTCCTGAATAATAGGACAGGAGAAGAAAACTAGGCAATAAGCAATTAAGCAAAAAATACTAAAATCTAACATGGTCCACAGAGAGAGAAAACAGAAGTGTAACACTTAAGATGGAGAAAGAACACAGGCAGACACATGTAAGAGAAGACTATAGGACAGAACATGCTGAGAGCTGTGGTCAAACATGGCACAAGGATGCAGTGAAGGTGGGATGTGTCCACGTGCTGATCAGTGTCAAGGCACAGAAGAGCTGTTGCTTTATGTGGGCACA
The DNA here is from genome assembly GCA_013390005.1 of Calyptomena viridis. NCBI lineage: Eukaryota > Metazoa > Chordata > Aves > Passeriformes > Eurylaimidae > Calyptomena > Calyptomena viridis. The sequence continues at coordinate 7,114 of WEIV01021718.1, read as the reverse complement.
GGTATTCAGGGTGCTGGTATTCAGCTAACACCAGTGTCTGACACTGAGTGAAGAGGATAACAGTAGAACGGAATGAATGAACAATTCATGGATAGTGCTGATCTGTTCCTGGAACACCACAACAAACAGGACACAGCACACCTGAACTTGTCTCTGATTTCAAAGTACTCATAATTTGATGGTTTTACTTACCTAGCTGAGCTGTTATCATGACTCTAACAGAATCACAAAAGTTGTCTATAACTTGTACAGGACGACGCGTTGATAAATCAAGCAGTAAGATATGTCCTCCTCCTGTCCCTATCCACAGTGCAGTATTTTTCTGCAGGCAAATTGTCTTCACTCTTCCAGAATAAGCCAGTTTATGTTTTGAGTCCTTATTTAGTTTTTCCACTTTGTTCCTACAAGTATGGAGAGAATTTGTATTGAAATTTGGAGACACACTATTCCACAACTGCTAAAATGACTCTCAATACCAGACTTTTAAACAATCATTCACCAAGACAAGCCACAAAAATCTCATGGTAACAAACTGGATGTCTAAAAGCCAGCTGGTCTACTTCAGAAGGATTTTAAATAGGAGGTATATTTCTGTGTTCTCTCTCAGACTGCAGGAGGTTAATGTCACCGCAAAGTGGGAATAGCACACCCACACCTGCTCAACATAGAAAGAAATGGATGTGGCACGTTAAGGGAGAGGAACAATTTAAATGCAAATTAAAATCACTGTCATGGCTAATAAAACTCTGATCTCCTACTGAATCTGTGCACAGGAGAGAGAAGACATTCTTAATCAGGGGATGCAGGAAGCAACAGGATGTAAAAACCCTAGGACAACAAAAGACTTTCTTCTTTCTTGAGCTAAACAAGTCTTGATATTAGAGAAATTGTGAAATATAAGGGTTTTAAAAAACTGGGATTCTGCATGGAATATTCTGAAGTTCTGGGCCAAAAGAGAGAAAAGGAAATCCACATTTGCCCAAAGAACTGGGCAAACCCCTTGCCTCTGGGAAGTTAAGGTACCATGCTACAGAAAGCAATCTGGTGTTTGGCTTTCTATCCATCAGACCAACAATCTGCAACACATCACTTACTTAAGAAAATGTGCACAATCAATTAGTTCAGAAAGTTTTTCTGTCTTCTTGTCCCAGATTTCCACAAAATGGCTGTTTTTCTTTGCCAAGTAGATGGATTTGTCTATTGCAATTGAAATAATGTTTGCATCGCTGTAGGCACTATGACAGAATCTAGGTGAGAGAAGAACTTCAGTTAGACACACAGAAAATACCTAGTAGGAAAACTTAACTATTATGAGTGGGTTTAGCTGCCCTCTGACTCTTGAAGAATCATTCAGCCTTAAAACCAAATGGACTAAGATACAATTGAAAGGCTTTGCTGTAATCTTCCTACAATCTGACATTAATTCTCACAGTAACAGAGTTGGGCTGACGATATCCTTGGAGGTGCATTAATGCTCAAGGGCTATTAATAAATCTTTCTCATCAAACACTGTTTTCCCTGCTCAGGAAAACCTTCCCTTAACTTCAAAGCAGGATGTGTCCACATGAGAATTATATCAAATACTCCAAGACCATCAGTCGATAATTTCTAAATAGTGAGAAGTCAGCAATCATAGACTGAATATATACAGGGCAAAGATATGCACATATATCATATTGACAAACATGGAAGGACAAATACAATGCTAAGTATGTACATATATAATTCTAAATAAAGTAAACAGGGCCTGGACTAATGCAATTGAAGGAGAAAAACTGATCAGTTGCAATCATACAATTTCTGAATAGATACTAACTTAATAAATCGTTTATAGACTAAAAATGCATAACCCTTGTTTAAAAGCAGCAACAAATACTTTCAACACTACTCACTGATATTCCATCTGTAGTATGGAAGGAAAAGAACAGAAACAAACTAACTCAAGGACTGAGCTCTAGAACAAGACATTACACCAAAGTACTGTCAGAAATCTTTAATGAAAACAACAAAAGTGCCAAGTAACATCACTTATAAGAAAAACTTACAGTTGACTTGTCTTTGTTTCAATGAGTTTTTGAACAGAGAAGTCACTAGTTAAGGCAATGATTTTTGTCCCACAGCCTCCCCAGATTATGTTTTTTTCAGACAAGCATGAGGATTCATTTAAGCACATCAGCGGTGTGCTAACATTTCCTATAGTTAGAATCTTCAAAGGTGTAGCACCCTTACACTGCAAGAAAAAATATATTCTGCATTAGGAACAAGGAGGATACAGACACTCAGAAACTGTTAAAACAAGGCCACCCAACCTGCTGAATTAAATTTACACATCCATATTTTCTGACCCACTACAATACAAGACATTTCCAGAATGTTACAGACTGAAAAGCACCATATTCCCATTACAGATATCTCATAGAAAACAGTCTGTGTGAGCAGAAACAGAAACACTTTCTGCAAGACCTGGAACAGTTAAAGAACTGGATGGAAAGTCACATTCATGTCTTTGGAGACATCCCACACTGGACCACATTCTAGTTCTGCAATGCAACTCCATAACTGCCCTAAATTGCATATGGTCAGGAGCTACCCTCAGGAACCAGCTGATATAAATAGCTCCCAGTATTTCTTTATCTGTTCTGTGAGAACTCTGACCTACAGAAAACCTAAACAATATTTCCTTTTGGAACATGGCCGTTCTACAAAAATTTACTGAATGAGAAGAAAAAGGACACAATAAATAAAAGAGATTAAAACTGTTAGAATATTCTTAATAACAACCACTAATGTCAGTCTCTAGCCAGTTTGCCAGGCCTTTCAAAGGAATTTTCTGCCTTTTAACTCTACTAGTTAGAAAAACAGTTACTGTATAACATGTGCAGTTCCTCTAAGACTGCAGTAGAAAATTGTTTTTAGTTTTAAAGAAGCAATTAGAAAATAAGCAGCATGAAATAAAGCTACTTATGGTAGCTGCTTTAGATATTACTGATAGCACTTTGTAGAACAGATGGCAAAGAACAAGTCTACCTTTACTGCTCTGTCTTCAAAAACTGCCAGCTTGCCATCAGCTGTGCCTACCAAGAAGAAGTTCTTCTGTTTGCTGAAATAAAATAAAATAATAAATTCTAGAAATGTTTTAATCAGATAAGAAAAATTTAAACAAGAAGTCTCTAGTATTTCAAGTGTTTGATTAAAAACTAGAAGCATTTCTGTGATCAGGAATGTAGCCCCCAGTTACACTGTGTGCAAAATTAAGTGGAAACATGGGCAAAATAAGCAGTTGTCTGAACAAAACAGTATGGTTTACAGATGTAATTTTCTGAATATCTGTTTAATAGTATTTTCAAAATGTAACCCAAAATATTTAAAATTCATTTATACCTTTGCTTTGAAAGAGAATTGCAGTATAAACAAGTGACGGAATCTGACATTTTCTGCAGACGATGCCTTCTTGTTTCATCTTCTGTGTTAACTGCCCACAGAGAACCAGACTGGGTTCCTGCTACAATCCAGTTTTCCTTCTCAGTAGGGAGAGTCACTAAGGCTAAACTTATAATTTTACTATCTGCAATGTCCTGAGTCAGAAAAAGAAGAAGAAGAAAAACAACCTGGTCATGATTTCAGTAAGGGTAAATGCTAGTAAATTACTGGTGATAAAGGATAATCTTCTTGGATTCTGGACAGACCCAAGGCCTAACCTCCCCTGTAAGGAATCTAATTCCCTGCTAACAGAATACATCTTCAACTGTGCCATCGAGCTGCAAAGTGCTAAGAAGAACTCCTCAAACAGGGAACAAGAAACTCTCTCAGCTGAATGCTGAAAATAAATATTCTCTCTATTCTATTCAAGGTCTCAAAGCCATCAGAGAATTAAGCAAATGGAACTACAGTGCAATATACATTCAGTTTAATTGCTAACATCAAAAGTATTGGCCCAATATTTCTTTTTCTCATTTTAGTTTTAGAAAAATAACCCATATAATTTATACCAAAGTTATCAATTCAGATGTATCATGGTCAACAGATGGCAGATGGAAATAGAATTTAAACAACTTTGATAGATGAGTCGTGGTCAGTTCTGACACACATGTTCATCACAGCACATCAAGCCTGGGTAAAACCTTTCCCCTTTTCTGACAGGACAGGACTGAGACACAAAAATCAAAGGAAAAGAACTGGAGGGCATCACCCGAAGTGGCACAAGGAGATGGCACTCATGGGAGGTGAGCAATTGTTAAGAGACTACCTGGATTGTTATGGGAGGTAGAGATATGAAGGGTTGCCTAACTACTCCTCCTTTTTGTGGCCTACACGAGAGCAATAGCTTCCATTTGAGTGGAAGAAAGTCAGAAGGGGAAAGTAGTAGTGGAGAGACAGTATTATGAGAAAGTCCAAGCTGGATGGCAAGAAGAGAGGAAAAAGCAACTGCTTTACTACTTTGTTTCATGGGTACAATGATGACTCACTTAGAAACTTTGTTCTTCCAAAGCTTAGCTTTCCAGAAGTAATATCCTGTTTCTGAAACACATCTGAGTGCTGGAAAAAATCAGAATAAATAGCAACTTTCCCACATACCTCACAAGTATGTCCATCTGTATTCAGGTTAACAAATGAAAGTTGTGCTTTTTCTGTGTTCCCGTTGCCTATCCAGACTCCTGCCTTCCTGCAGCTTTGACTGGCAGCTACCATGCACTCTGCTGTAGATGTGCTGGGTATTGAGACACACCTCATCAAACAGATAAGCTCTGCAGAATTCAGGATCTCATAAACCTACAAAGAAAGCCACAGCATGCACATCGTCATGACAGCAGCTTGTACAGTGCTAAATAATAAACAACGGATAACAATATTTTATGGAATATGGGCACGGCATCTCAGCAGGTCCAGTCATCTGTATTGCCACTATTAATGGGTAATCTTTGTGCACTGAGCAACTCTACTGAGTGAGATTAAGGCACGTNGCACACCCATATTCTTTGACAGGATCTAAAATGTAAAATTAGATAACTTCTTAACCAGCATTTACCATAGTTCTGAGTAACTTCTTATTTTAAGAGTTCATTTCACTTCTTCTTGAGCTGCTCTAAGAAATATCACATTCTTAGGTAAAATGTCATCATGAACAGCTTGGAATTGCTCATCTGCCACTAAATGCTAGAGCACGAAATGCTAGAATTAGAGTCCTTTTCATTAATAACAGTTAAAGCAAATGGATTTTGCTCTATCTTTTTCTTTAATGTCCCTGTACCTTGTGACAGGGTTTAATTAATGCTGACCATTCAAAGGTGTGTCGTTTTGGTCTGCAGTCTTTCAAATTCCTGTGAACACTTTTTTCCATATTTATTCTTCTGTGTTTGGGCAGAATATAAAGAGTACAGAGGAACTTC
>WEIV01021717.1:0-19724 GCA_013390005.1 Calyptomena viridis | reverse complement strand
GGGAAACTCCCGCTCGCCGCTGGCAGTGCCTGCAGAGGTACCGGGCCGGCTTGCCGGGGCTTAGCTGGAGTGCATACCTGGCACTGATAGCATTTAATTGCATTGCATTTTTTTGTTTCTTCAGCCAGCCTTCCCTCTTCCGTTCTTGTCTGTATAGAGAAGCGTCTTGAGCCAGAAACATCTCTGAGCAGTGTAGATAGAAATAATAATGTTAGAAATTAGAAAGGGCTGCAACAATGCAGGTGTGCAATAGTTTCCTCCCGGCTGCCTTTCCTGGGAAGGGTCGGACTAGGTGGTCTTTCGAGGTCTTTCCCAGGCAGCGCTGTGACCTGCGACTGTTCACCGTCCTCTCCCGAGCCAGCCCTGCTCACCGCTGTCCTTCGCCGTGGGGCAGACCTGTGGAGGTCTTATCCCTGGTGTGGGGACTGATGGCTTTTCACTAGTTCGTGCCTCCAGAGGCCTTCCCGTTTTTGCTTGGAAAAGTGTTGCCCCCACTTCCTCAGAAATTTTGGGTTGACTGTTGAGTACATAGTGAACACTTGACTTATCTCCTCTTGCCTTGCTTTGCTTTATTGGATTCCTTTGTCAGCTTCAAGATGGGAGGACTTGATCAGGTTTTTAATTAATTTTGCTCTTGAGCTTATTTTTGGATGGACTTTCATCTTATATCTTAAGAGCACTTTGCTCTTAGAGAACTATTTGTAGTGAAATATTTTTTCCCTAGGTGGAAGTCTGCATGTTTTACCGTGAAACCATATGTGTAGTTTTGCAGTGATGGGACAAAGGTAGCAATTTAGTGGGTTTCTCATCACATACCTAAGCTTAATGTGCTCCATTTCCTAGTCTTTGTTTAAGGTAAGTGGGCGTCCTATTAATTGTGGTGCTAAGATCCTAAGATAGTTCACATTGTATGGGAAAAATATTGGCAACAAAATATTTTCCTAAAAAGGAATGAACAGTCTGAAACTGTTGAGATCGTTCTGGTGAATAAGTTAACTTGTTTAATTTTGTTTTCATCACAGTATTTTCAGGTGGTAGTCCTGTTTTCTACAAGTGCACATAGGCAGCATGTCCAGAAACTTTGTGTGGGTAATCTAGAAAATTTTGTCAAGTTCTCTTTGGTTACCTAATTTCTGTCATTAGAATAGATACCTACCTTATGTCTCTAGTATCTGGTTTGCCACACACCTGTGGGAATCCCCTTTAATCAGATAAAGGGCATTGAGGGTGTTTGGTTTGTAGTTTCTTGTAAAACAGTAATTGGAAAGGATACTTCTTGAGCTGAAAAATAATTAGTGGACAAGTGTTAACAGTCACTCCGCCCTTGAACAGATAGTGCTTTTTTAGTATTTCGTAGTTTTCTGATCTGTCACTTCTAGTGTAAAATCTATTAGAAAAAGAAGACATAAGATCTGAACTGATTATCAAACAGTTATTCCTGAGCAGGATGAGAGTGCAGTTGCTGAATTTGTTGTGGTGAAAATGCCCTTCCCTTCCTGTTCCTATGAAACATATAACTTGATAATGTGGGTAAATAGTGACTCAGTGACATTCTGTGACATCTGTGTTTAAATTTTTTTGTGTGTGTGGTTGACACTCCGAAGTAGTTTGGATAGTGGCTGTTACTGAATGTTTCTGAGTGGGTGATTGTTTTGGGGTTTTATTTTTAATTGCAGTTCGTAAATCCCTGTGAAAGGCATATAGAAAGTTTGTGGTCAGCAGATTTTCAGTTCAGTGTACAAGCTTTAAATCTCCGTTGTGAAAACCAGTGTGGCTGCAGAGGATGATAAGAGACCTGTATGCTGTGTTCTGTTCCAGTGTACAGTTTCTGACCTATTTGTGCAGTCTGCGCGGCCTTGAATGCATAAAGGTTACTTCTGGCTGTAACTGGTTCTTGCCATGTGGTTGTGAATAGTAGTACTTGGGAGTAAGAGCCCACTGTGAGTGGGAACCAACAACTACATTTCTCTTTCAAGGATAATCACAACTGTGTATTAACCATTTATAAAACTAGAATCGAAAGGTTTTGACTCATTTTTGTCACCACTCCTTTTCCACCCATCCACAAACTATTATCTCTGTTTTGGAAGACCAGGTACACAAATGTTGTCTCTCTGATTCACTTTATAAAGAATTACTTATCTTTACAGTTTCATTTAACTTTCTTTTTCCTTAAAACCCAATTTTTAGTACCTTTTAGTCTGATATAGCTGTCTCATCAATTTGTTAATGGAAGAGGTTTTGATTTGCTTAGCTTAGCCAGTGTGTTTTTGTTCAAGCAATGAGACATAGGAATTTCATGGCAATATCTGAAGAAAAGGGCAATTTGTTCCAGAATCTCACTGGGAAATTGGAGAGGAATCTGCACAAGGTGGAGATAGCACCACCATCTGTCTGAGGAGATCTTTCTGTGAGAGGTTTCTCCATCCTAGGCTGGTCTGGTCGGAATGGGATCACATGTCCTCGGTGCTATGTTCTAGCTCTATCTCTCAGGTCCTTGTAGTTTGTTAGTTTGGGTTTTTTTCCTTTTTTTTCCTTTTCAGATTTTTCTAAGTCTGTATCCTTACTCTGAGCTCAGTACTCAGACCTCCAAGGTGTGCCTTCGCTTTTCAATGGCCACTTCAGCTGCACTTGGTCTTTAGATGCTTCTCTGGGTTACACTGGCTTTGTACTGTGTAGTGGCTGGGTGGTGAAGGAGGCGGTCAGTAGGCAGGAACACTGGTGGGGGATAAGGGACCCATTTTGCTTCCCAGCCTGCAAAGATGAATTTTTCATCTTTCCTGGTTGCTCCTGCTCAGCAGGTCTTATGGAAGGACACAGAGCTGGACCTGTGAGCGGAGAGACTTGGCTTTTCCTTCTGGGAATCTGAAATGCACATTGTGCTTTAAAGTCTTAGTCTTGAGACTTTTTCAGCAAGGTTGTTACTGATCTTTAGTGGAAGACTGCTGGATACCAGCTATCCTACTGAGTACAGTAAAAGAAGGAATTGCTCAGACTGATAGTGTATTAGTGTGGGAAGTACAAGTATGCTATATGTTACTTTGCTTGAATATCTTAAGAGTCTAAAACATCTCCCTCTCAATGAAGCACCCCTAGGCTGGCAAAGCAAAAGGATGAAATCTCCTGTTCAGAAGTCAAGCATTTTATGCATGTGCTCATTTTTATATCTACTGTGGATGTTGGTGAAAGATGTATTCTTTCATGTTCAGTAAAATTACTTTCTTACCCATAAAATCAGAAACTTATTTTAATTTCAACTCAAATAACTGTGCCAGACCACATGTTTCCTGGAAAACAGCATGTGCAAACACAGTTTCATTTAAATGTACTTACTGAGCTGATTTGCTTATCTCTCCTCCAAAGTATGTGAGTGTATGTATTCATGACAGAAAGTTTAAACAGTTTTTACTTTTAAACTGATTAGAGAGAGATTATCAGTATTGCAGCTGAAACAAAGTTTTGGGTCTGTACAGAAGATCATTCCTCTTCCTTTTTGCTTTCCTCCTGTTCAGTATAAAAATGTATTCCTAATTAACAAAAATTATTTAAGGACAAACAATACTGGATTTTCTAGAAATTGCACTTTAGTACGTTGCTCTCTATTGAACATGCTTTAATGAAATCAGAACTTTCTTACCTGTTTGTTTTTAATAGCTGAAAACAGCAGAAAAAGTACTGTTGCTGCTGGATTTGTGTACTTTCTAGGTGTATTACCATTTCTTTAACATGGTTTTGTGTCTGCTTTAAGCTGCATGGTGAACTAATCATTCTTCCTTTGAACAATATAGTTGCTTTACCTCTCAAGATTTTTGAGGTAGATGGCTAGTCCCATATATTTATCCAGGAGATAAATTCCAGTGCAAGTTGTAACTACTGATATATTGGAAATTTGTGCTTGTGTGTGTGTTACTCTGCTACATGCATCTGTAATTTTTGCTTTACATGCCTTTGCTTTTTAGTGTTGACCTTACTTTTTCTGTGTGTGGCCATGTGGGTGTTGACTGGAACTGTGCTGTGTGTGTCTGCTAGCTTCCTTAGGCAAGAAACTCGAGTCTTGTCAGACCTGTGCAGCTATGCATGTTTTTTCTGGATTGTTTTGTGGAATGTTTGTGTATGTGCATGTGTGTATATGACGAGGCAACTTTCAGGAAGCTGCATTTTCTCTTAGAACTCTCTCTATACTCATCCCCAAATACAAATTCACAGACTTGTCTAATGAGCACACAGATTTGAATCTTCTGTGGGTCTGGCAGTATTGTGCACTCCCTGCAGAGAAAAGAGGAGAAGACAGATTACATCTTGAATGCAAGAGAGAATTTTGTAGAATTTGTGCACACTTAGGTATACGTGAGCTGTTGAAGGACTTAAGTGCTAGATATACAGTAAATTGCAACCTATGGATTGTGTCTGTTGGGAAGAAGGTTTACTTAAGAGAACACACCTGAGAGGCTGTACAATACTATTAATAGTAGCTGTACCTGGTTTATATTTAACTGGTGTCTTCTGATGCATCCATATTTGCACTCTGTCTGATCTTCTGTGCTCATTTTTGCTGGCTTTCTGCAGGAGTGCAGAAAGAAAAAAGCTAACCTCAGTTTACAATGGAGCAATCTACTACAAGCTGTGCTCAAGATTCCCAGTGGAGTTTGAGTCTTTATTGAGCCCGGTGCCATTTACGCTCATTAAGAGCAGATTTTACCACATCAAAAAATGAATATAGCCTGTGAGAATATACAGAATTGCAATTGCCCTTTGCCCCTGCTTATCTTTTAAGATGGGCTGTTTCATAGAAATAATGTAAGTCTCAGTAGCAACCAACAGTACCCCCGGTACTGCTCATTCATTGAAGCTAGGTTATTTATTTTCTGTTAGGAGGAGAGAAAGCAGCTGAGGATCAAAACAGAGAACACTTAATGCAATTTAGGACTGAAATCAATTGAGCATCTTCTGATGTTTTTATTTATTTTCATTTTTAGATTATCCTTAAAATAATTTGATACAATCTGATTTATTTATTTACAAGCTTGGAACCAAGAAGATAAAATAGTATTATCACATGGAATAAGTTGAAACTGCCCAATTTTAGGAAGCAAAGTGCAAATACTCGTCAAACAGTGAGAGTAAGTTAATTTTCTCATTAAATTAGGTAAGAAAGAGGATAGATTCCATCTGTAGACCAGTGTTGTCCAATGAGCGTTTCAGATGGAATGTATGAGAAAAGGATGACTGGTTTGTTCTGTTTATTGCAGATTTTCATTATATTGTTAGGCATATTCAAGACATCCTCCTCAAGACCCTGTGGAGCTCTATGTGCAAGCTAATAAATAGTGTGTGGTGGCCTTTCTTTGTCTTTCAGGTGGAAATACCTAGACAGTCTGCCTTTCTTGCTGGGTGTAGGCCCAGCTGTTGCATTATTGCCAAGAAAGTTTCACTGTGTGTATGAAATATCTATGGTGAAGGATGTAATATAATGCGTCCTTTTTAATTTGCAGGTTTCCACACGGCTGTGGTTCTTCGGATTTTTTTTTCCTCTTGAAATGGTAGGGCTAGGAAACAGCTGCCGAGGGATGAAGTCTCCACCACTCCTCGTGGCTGCTCTTGTGGTGTGCATCATTGTTTTGGGTTTCAATTATTGGATTGCAAGTTCTCGCAGCATGGATTTGCAGGTAACTTTCCTTTTCCTCTGCATGTAGTTTTTTACTTTTGTGGTTAATAAACATAGGTCACAAGAATGATGCTTCCCTTACATATGGCAAGCCAGGACTCACACATAGCCACACTCCCACTCCCTTCCCTACTAACAGACAAAGGAGAGGAAAGACTGAAAAGGTTTCACAAGTTTGTGATAAGGACCATAAAAAACTCCTCATTAGTTATTTTACAGGCAAAACAGGCTCCAACTTAAAATACTAAGGATTTATTACTATTTTGAAAATCAGAGCTTGAGTGAGAAGCCTGATAGATCTTACAGCCACCTTTCTCCCCCACCCCTCCCTCTTTCAGGGATCTCTCTTCTTCCCCCAGCGGCCTGGGGAAAACAGGAGTGGGGGGGTTAAAGTCAGTTGTTGTTTCTGCCGCTGTTCAGGGAGGGAGAGTCCTACCCCTGCTTCCCGTGGGGTCTCCTCCACAAAAGACAGTCTATCACGAAACTGCTTTTGTGGTTCCATCCCACAGGCAGCAGCTGTTGCCACATGGGTCACCTTTCCACAGGTCNACCCCCTGGCCACTAAAAGCTACCACAATTGGTTAAATTTTAAAAAATTACCTTGTACTTCAGGAGGAATGTAGACTGCAGTGTTTATGTTTCGGGTTTTTTTCTTAAGCTCAATGTCTTTGGTTAAGACAATGTCAGACAAGAAAGGCAGAGCTTCCTGGGCTAGGAAGAAACTCTTTCCGATTTACAATAACCTTTGAAATCAAGTGGCTTTCAATCAAAATGTAGAAAAAGGATATAACAGTTCTTTACTAGAAATATATAGAACAAAACAATAAACGAGCAAGAACAGAAACTTTCACCCAGAAAATACCCCTCTCTCTTTTGGTGCAGTTACGACCAGGTGCGGCAGGCGCCAGAGGCACGCTTTGGGAGACACGGACTGCAGTGGCTCACTCTCAGCAGCGGGTGCTGGTGGGCTGCCGCACAGTGGCGACTGGTGGCCGCGGCCACATGGGCGTGGCACCAATGGCGGGCGCTGGGTGTGCGGCTGGACGAGTCCGGTCGAGAAGCAGAGGCTGTGACAGCCCAGGGGCGGGTGCGTGAGCGCAGGGCGGCAGTGCCAGAACCTCTTCGCAGGAGCTGTTCCCGAAGCAGGAGAGGCGGCAGCAGCTACAGCCCAGGACAAAGAACGAGGCAAGAGCTGCTGACCAGCTTTATTGCCTTATGTTCTCACCAATTGCCGTGATATTTGCTTCGGGGGATTGATTCCCTTTTGGACAGCAATGCTGGCAGGGGCCGGGACAACTCTCCCCACGCCGGGGCTGGCACCCCCAAGCAATGCTGGCAGGGGCCGGGACAACTCTCCCCACGCCGGGGCTGGCACCCCCAGCTCTTGGGGTGGGACTTCCCCCAGTTGGCATCAGCCCGTAAAGCCAGGACTATTAGCCACTTCTTTGTATGGCTTAACAACCCTCTTTGTGCAGCTAATTGCCTCTTCCTAGCCAAGGCTTTTCTAGCCAGGCTGTTTTTTGTCTTCTCGGCCTGGCTCCTTCAGTCCAAAGCTGTGTGACTGGTATGAGATGCAAAATTCACCAAAAAAAAAATTCAAAAACATAACACTCAAGTACTGAGACAGCTTTCCATTTTTAACTGAAGTTTTGACAGTTTCTAGAAAATACGCTGTACTGTTAATTNCAACTTCATATTTTTCACAATGTAAAACTGCGAAGATGTTTGTCTGTGTGTATGGTAAGTATCCCTGGCTGGCCCAGTACTTCAATGACATCGGCGTTGTTAGAGCTGTGAAATTTACTATTGCTTTAATATATTGGAGAAGAGTCTAGCAAGGGGCAAGTATTTCTATTTGCTTTGGCTAATCTGCTTCTCCTCAGGGTCGAGTCATGGATCTGGAAGGCAAAGTCCGCAGGGCGGCAGCAGAGAGGGGAGCTGTGGAGTTCAAAAAGAATGAATTCCAAGGGGAGCTAGAAAAGCAGCGACAGCAGATCGACAAAATCCAGTCCTTGCACAGCTTTCAGATGGAAAATGCCAACAGAGTACATCAGGAAGAGAAGGTAGGGCTTTTTCTAGTCACAGTTTCGTGTGAAACTGGTTTATCAAGACATTCCCTGCAATGGAAAATGTTTCTCAGGTGTTCCAGTTGGTGCATATCAAAACATTTGTGTGTCATTGTATGATATTTAGAAAATGGACATTGAATGCATGTTACAGCATTTGTTGTATAATATGTAAAATACTAGCAGCAGTAAGTAACAGCACTTCTGACTAAAACCTCTGTCCCCTTTGTAAATCATTATTACCAACCTTGGATTGGCTTCTGGCTTTCTTTCCTGTATACTAATGTTTTAAAAATTAAAGAAAAGAGGAAAATACACCAAGAGATATATTTGTATTCACAAATATATTTGTAAGCATAAATGGTTGATAATGCGTTTCTAAATGCATTCTGAATTTTGTGGCATCTTTGCCATCTGCCTCCAAAACCGAATAGTTCTGGGAGGAGACATGAGAAGGTGAGGCTTTCATGGCAGTGCTCGTTGCCAGAGGAATGGAAGTCCTTTGTGAAGAATGTAAACATAGCTACTTAAATAGCAGTGTGTACGATTGCCGCTGTCTTGCAAACTGTTCTCTTGTGTATTTTTCTCATGTTTCTTTGAATGTGGTTGTTAGTCCTTAAAATCATTATTCTCCCTGTTAGCAGAAATATCTGGTTGACAGTATTCAATTGCTTCTCCTATAGAGTCTCTTGACTGAAGTTTATAGATCAGCTTTTCAGGACTGTTACTTTTAACAGGCCAAACAGATATGACACACAATGGTAATAGGTGCTCTTGGGGGAGTGGGTTCACAATGAAGGGTGCTGCTCAAAATTTGTGGTGCCTGAGCAAAATATCACCAGAATAATGTTTTAAGTACTTAGAGGAAGGAAAATTGAGTTAAAATGGAAGGCGGAATATGCACATCAGTGGTATATATCTTTATTTTGAAATAGTTTTTACCCAGAGTCTTCAAAGAAATAATAAACCAATTGTTTTTACCACTTTTGAGACAAACACATTTCTTGGATAATTTCTCTTTGGGCTCAGTCTTTGCATGTACTTTAAAAAAGGTGAGGTATAGTTTGTCTTTTTTTTAATGTATGTATTTGTTAAAAAGATATCCCAAGATAGTCAGAAAGCATTCAAGTGAGTAATCAATCTCTTTGTCACTTCTGCCTCCTAATATTGGGTGTTGCTGCTGACTGCTGTGGCATTTTTTTGCATTCTTCTTCTGTCCGGCAAGGAGTGAAAACACATGCATGGGGGGGGGGTGTTTGCCTGGGCATATCCAAAGGTAAGAAAAGGAAAATGTAAGAGAGTATTAGACTTCCTTTCATAAGTAGATATAGCCAGAGTTAGTAAAAGACACTGAAAGTATAAGTGCTGACCACAGAGTTTACAATACATGTTAGCCAGATGGATGGATGTTAAGAGATGGAGCTCATCCAGGAGTTTTAAGGAAGTTTAGGTGGTGAGATGTTGCTTCTGCCAAGCATCGTGTGCCACCTTTTTGCTTCAAATTTATGTGGCACCAGACAGATGGTAGGTGGCACCATACAATCTACCTTTCTTGTGTTTTTGAGTCTAGTGGACATACAGGAATTATTCATTAAATCTGGCATCTCTGCCAGGAAAAGTGATGAAGAGTATTTTACAAAATCAAAACGGCTTTTGAACATGGAGGAGAATGTGGTAGTCTGTGGAAGAGACAAAGCAGCTTCTGGAAAAGAAAGTCTTTCTTCTGAAGTCTCTTGGAGTTTTCTTCTGAACGAATCAGTGACAAGGATGAGGGAGACAAATGAACACATTCACACCAGAAGCTGCAAAAGTCTACATGTACATGGCTTGTAGTGATATTAAGCAGCTATGTGGTAAGACAGCATTATCTCAGGAGTGAATGATAAGGCACAAGTTACAACGCCGATTGGAAATGCACTGGGGTAGTGTTCGTACTGTAGGGAGGTCACTGGTGGAGTTTTGGAGTGCTGAGAAAGGCAAACAGAGAAGAAGAAGGAGGATAACCAAAGCTGTACAGTAGTTTTTCTACAGGAATCCACAGTGGAGATTACAGGCTGGACAGGTCATTGGAGGAGAGCTGTCATAGTCATCTCCAGGATCCCAAATGGTACAGAAAATTTTTGTGGATGGGAAAGACAAGGCAATGTTGTTCTCAGTCCACTCATGGACTTTGAATGCCATCATCAAGTTGTAGTTCAGACTGGACAGAAGTTAGTGCTCTTCACACAATAGATGGTGAAGCTGCAAGTGCATGACATCCATAATGCGCAGTTGCCGTGGGTCTGTGTGGTTTAAAAAGCAACTGAATAACCTTGGGCAAACACCTGCCCCAGCACCCATTACCAAGATGTTTGTTCTGTCTCCAAGCATTCCTCAGCCAGACGTAGCTGCTGCTTGAAAAATACTGTGCTTTATGGATGGCATGGAATTAATTGTATTCCAGTGTTAGGGATGGGATGCTGAGAAAGTATATTTTGGGGCCGATCTAGTAACACTTCCTTCTTAAGTGCTTTTGTCTCCATCATCCTAACCTCCATCAGAACATACAGTTGTTCAGTAATGGAATAGTCTGTGAAGCTTGCTTTGAAACGCCAGGAGCTCATGCTCTAGAAAGCATTAAATGAAAGTGGTGCATTTGACTGATTTCCTGTCTTAAGCATTTTGTAAGTGGGAAAGAGCATGTCTCAAGCACCTGAAGTGGTAGGATGAGTGTGCATGTACCTGTGCACCATTTCTTGTCAAATTTAAAATTTGCTCTTGTTGCAACACATGAGCAAATATCCTGCACAGATGCTGCTTCTTTTCCAACTGATTTAAGTGTAGGGAGAGTTGTTTTACTGAGAACCTGTGAATTTGTCAAAAGATCTAACTAATTCTTCCCCATCCCACATCTTGTTTTACTGAGGAGAGGGGCTGAGGTTTGTATGTTCTACGTGAAGGATGTCCTGTTGCTCAGTGTCTTTTAAAACTGGTCACAGCTGCTCTCTGGTCCCCTCTCTCTGGGAAAATTTCAATTCCCAGCACAGTCTTCTGAGACAAAGTACATATTGGTATGCACGGAGTCGACTCCACTCAGAAGGAATTACAGCAGTCAGCAGGCAGTGAGAAGAAAGCTTTCTGTGAAAATGAAAAGGTGCTTATATGTGTTTCGGTTTTATCTTTTTATTTTTTCAAACTGAACAATATTTCATCTTCTAGTTTTGGAAAGGCTTTGAGGAAGGAAAGCACCACCTCGTGTCCCATGCTTGCCTTACTAAATTAGCAAGAGAAATCAGGCTGCTTACTCATAACTGGTACAGCAGAAGTCAAGAAGACCATCTCTGTTCAGAATATATCTTCACATGGTGGGGGGTTAAAAAAGGATGATCTGAGACTTGCTGAACTGTAGGCACCCTTAGAGTGGGAATTCAGAGTATGTGTAGCTGAAGAGTTAACTACTGGTACGTTTCTGTGTCTTTATAGAAAAATGAATGGACAAAACCACAGAATGTACCTGAGATATATCTGTTTTATATTAATACTCTCATATCATAGGATTTTGTTTTGCTTACACTGCCTACTGTTTGGGTTTTAGTTAAATGTGACAGTGCCTTGAAAGTCCTGTAGCTGCACAAGAGCTTATTTTCTTCAGTCCACTTGCTGTTGCCCTGCACCCATTAAAGTAATTTCTTATTGATGTGTTAACTTTGCCTCTTTTTTCTGAGCGTAAGAAAACGTTAACTTTGCAGTTTTGCTGATTTCTCCAGTTTTTAAGGCTGAACTGCACCGCGTCATGGTGCACATGTATTTGGTGACAAAAAAGAAAGTCTAGATTGCTTTTAGCATAGGATGTGAGACACAGTTGAGTCTGATCTTTGCCAAGATCAGTGTTTAGGAATAGAGCTGTTTTGGGGGGTTTGGATTTTTGTTGGGTGGGTGGGTTATTCTTTTGGTTAGTTTTTTGTTTGGGATTTTTTTTGTTGGTTTGGTGGGGGTTTTTTGTTTGTTGAGGATGAGAAAAAGTCTGTAGTCTTTGAATGGACTTGAAATTTGTTTTAAGGCTTGCTTAAATTGATGCGTCTCCATTGAAGTATACATGAGTGTGTGGCACTCCTATGTGGACTCCTATTTCTTAGGAGTCTTACTAACTTTTTCCCCACATACCAGTGTGTATTTTCCCTACATACTAACATGTAGTTAGCCATTAATCTCAGGGCCTAGAATGAAAAAGCCTTATTGTGGCTAATTGTCACAGCTTAACCCCAGCTGGCAACTAAATACCGTGCAGCCATTTACTCCCCACACCTTCCCCTAGATTTCTGGAGAAAACTAGTGTGTTGAGATGATAACTGTTTAGTACCTGAATCAAAGTTAAATAACAATAGTGGTGAAAAGGAGAAAGGTTTTATTCCCGTCTCTCTAAGAGAAATAAGTGATGCACAAATACAGTTGCTCAGCACCTGCAACCCCCAGCCGGTGTCTCCTGGCCAGCTCCCCCCAGTTATATACTGGGCATGACCTTCTATAGAATGGAATGTCCCTTTGGCCAGTTTGGGTCAGCTGTCCTGGCTGTGCTCCCTCCTGGCTCCTTGTGCACCTGCTCACTGGCAGAGCATAAGAGATTGGAAAGTCCTTGATTTAGTATAAGCCCTGCTAGGTAGAAACTAAAACATTTCTGTGTTATCAACATTTTTCTGATGCTAGTGCCAGCATGGTGGTGGGGAGCAGTGGGAGCATGCCAGACAGAACTGCTCTTTTTCTTTGCAGTGAGAACTTAAATCAGTTTGAGTTAATCATTAAATAGGTACCCTGCTTCTGTTTCTCCCTGTTTAATTATAAATGCATGTTTCTGCATGTGTAAATCTTAGTCTCCCATCTTGCTTTATTCCCAGTTGGTTTTGTTCTTAGTAGCCGAGTTACTGATCCTATGGCTCATCTTTGTCGCCTATGTGCTATATTTGTACATGCAAAGCCCTTTTTTCTTAGGTGTTAGTTTTGAAATCAGTGTTTACTCCCATCAAGTTCTTTCCGCTTTTAATTCCTTTTGCACAATCTCATTATGCTTTTATATACAGCACCTACAGTCAGTGTTAGAAAGCACATATATCAGTTCAGTGTTCTTGGGTTAGCTTGATCTACGATGGTAGCAAATGCTGAAAAAATAATTGTAGTAATACCTCCAAGGAGTATGTTTATGGACAGTAGTGTGTGAGGCACCAGTTGGATCAAATGCATGTACATGGTTCAGAATATGTGCTCAAAACATAGACTTTGAAATAATTTCTCTCAAGGCTCCCTTACATGTATTTCTGCTTTATATTTTGTGGTTTTATAAACAATAACTTTATCATTGTGTTTTTTAAGCGGAGTATGGGTCAAGTAGACATGTTCTGTGGTGAATAATAAAAAAATCTCTGGCAGTTGTCATTAAAAAATTTGCTGTACAACTGGAGCATTTAAAACACTGTTTTTTGTTTTGCTTCTTTCAGGCAATGCTGCTGAGTAACATCACAGTAAATGATCGATTGATTCAGAGTCTACGAGGTATGTTGTAATACCCCTGTGCATCTCTCTCCTCTTGTTTTTTAGGCCCTCTGTTTTTGAGACATGCATGTTTCTGGGCTCTTCTGAGAATGTTGCCTTTCTTCAAGTCATAGAGTTGGTGCAGAAGCCATGATGACTTCATCTGATATAGACACTTCATCTGCATAGCTCCAGTTAAGTGAAGTGTCAGACTAACTGGCCTCAACAATAGCAGGATTTGTTCATGTAGTGCTTGATGCAGTACTTCTGGCTCCTATGATATAAAATAATACAGAATAAAACTAGGCTAATATATTTATTCTCCATTCTACCTTTGCGACATATTCTTGCATTCCTCCCTTGGGTGTTGGGTCATGCATTTTAGCACTGCAGGAATTCACAAACTTTCTTATTAAATAAGAAAAAATTAAGAAAAGTCAGTCTAATTAATTTCTATTCATGTTGGTGCTTCAAAATTGTTGTAAGCAATGTGTTCCTCAGGAGATCTGGGGAATGAATCCTAAGTCCTATAAACAAATAATTATGTTGTGGTGCCTTCTTCTGGTACCCTCACACAGGGCTTTCTATCAGGAAGAAACCTCTAAATCATAGATGCTTCTGTTGTTGAGGAACATAGCTGTAAATTGTATATTATTCAGGGAAGCACTGTAAGCTTGTCTTTAGATGCTGATAAACATGAATACCATTTCATACTGTGTTCTGATTATGATTTCATAGACCTAAAGATTTCCTAGGCTGAAACCTAGCAGGGTTTGCAAATCAGAGTATTCCATATGAAGTAGGTAAAAAGATACGTTGCACTGTTGTTGCTAATATATTAGGCTGAAAGGCTGTACTTGCCCAATCCTGTGCATCATTGTTGAATAAATTCAACAATCATCTCTGCATTTGTATACAAAATGTAGTTAGCATGGCAGTGGATTAATTTAACATGCTTACTATCGATTTGTTATTTGAGATTTCTATTGTAGTATGTGTTGGTATATGTTGGTTGTATTAAAATACGTATCTTAATCCTGTTTTGATCAGAACACTTGAAAGAGTTACGAACAGAATATGGAAAGCTACAGCTGGATGTTTACTGGTTTCAGAAGAACCAGACTAACGTTCAGAGGAAGTTCTCATATGACCTGTAAGTATGTTCTTTAGAAAAGAACCTACAACCTAAGTTGTAGGTGACTTGGTTATAACCCACACTATTCTTGTGTTAGCTGTAGTACTGTTAGTAAATGTACATTTTTAAGGAGAAAGTAACATCTGACACATCTTCTAAAATTGCTAGCAGTTGATCTTGGAGAAGACCATAAACCTTGCAATGCTTGGCATCTCAGTATCCACAGATTTCTACACTTTTTGGTGTTCCTTTTATTGCAGGAGGATAAAGGCAGCAGTATCATTACTTAAGAGTTTAGAGGAAAATTAAAACATGAAGAGGCTAAACTCTGAAGAAGTTGGAATTAAGATAAGGGAGTACCTGCTGAGAGGCTGTGCTTCATTGAGCTGCCAGAGGTCTTGGGAAATTTCTGGTACCATATTGATCAGACCCATGCATTACATTTCACATCTATTCATGTTTTTTTCTTGAGATTTCCCACTGAATTATAAAACATGGATACCTGAACAAAGGTACTTACAGCATCCTTACCCTAAATACACATTTCTGGTATTTCTAGGAATTTCTCCTGAGTTCTTTCTGTTCCGTAATAATATTATTCCCTCTGCCTTCTCTCACATCCTATTGTATCTTTGCTCTAGTGCATAGACATAAAAAAGAAATAGAATTTGACGTTTGGATGTTCTCATAATGATTTTACATCAAGAATATAACTGTTGTAGTGATAGGTGTTTTTTCAGCAGCCATTGTTCAGCCATATTTTGTAGGAATTATAAGTAAAAGCTGAACATGGCAATCGAAGAGATTGAGTTCTGCAGGCTAAATCTGAAGTACCTCTTTTCTTCTTCTTTTTTTTTTTTCCCTCTTAGAAAGAAGGATTAACATTAGTTCTTTTGTGATGTTTATTGAGTACCAGTTGGTCATGACCTTTGTTATTACTCATTTAATAATGATGACCCAGTGGAGTTGTAATTTAAACCTTCTAGCTGAAAAGTAGAAGGAAGTTGGAAACTTTAGTTTGTACCAACCTTTCATTAAGCGTATGGCTTATGTGTCTGTTAAGTGCTTTTTCCTCTCTGTTTGTTGTGCACTACAGTTGTTAAGCACCATCTGTTTCCTGTTTAGTTAAATGAGGGACCTGAGACTGTTGATAGTTCTGTGCTAGTAGTCAGTGAATCTGTTTGCTGGTGTTTTCTTTTTGAGTCTGAGATTGACAAGAATAAATGGATCCATAGGCACATGTATGTGCTGTACAGTTGTGCTCCGCATGAGGTAGGTCCATGAAGCTCCGGGTTGTTATACACGTGCAGGGGAGTGATACAAGGCAAATGTAGTGAATCTGGCATCTGAAAACTCAGACATTGATTACCCATGTCTGGTGAAATGTTTTCTTCTGTTGAGGAACTCGCTGACAGAGCATCCCTGCTTATGGTGTGTATTGATAAGGAATCCCTCTTCGTTTAACAGAAGGAGGTCATGATGGCTTAAGGTGAAGAGCTAAGCATGATACGGGGTAAACATGGTTTTGTTTGTGTTAGGGTAGGTGTAGAGACAGGCATGATGAATCAGCCATGTGGTAGCTGCACAGGAACTCAGCTAGCTTGTCTGCCTCCAGCTGGTCCTGAGGCAGGTGCACCCTTTCCTACAGTGTCTCCATGGAAGTCTTTTTCAGGGTGGTTATCTCAGTCAAGGACCTATGCTTTCTTCAGTAGCTTTGCTGAATAATACTTAAATGCTTGTCTATTTCTGGATGGTTTTTGTGAGGAAAGTGTGAGGAAAACAAACTTTGCACTCGCATTTTCATGAAATAATTTATAGCTTGAGTACTGTGCAGCGTTCACAGTTCTATCAGGAACATATGTGTATTTTTAAAATGTTGCTTGTTGCGTACCCTTGGAGAGGATGTTGGAACATTAATATTTCACTGTTGTGGTAAGTAACATAACTAACTTTAAATTGTGTTCTGGAAGTTGTGGAAATGGATATTCAAATGTACTTGGTTACTTATGTTTCTCTTTGATAAATGCTCACTTAATACTGTCACTTTAAATGCTTACAAGCAACCTTTTCCTAATGTGATAGTGGCCATAGAAAAATAAAAGTTATTATATCTGGTGGCTTCTCCTCAGACCCTGCTTTAGCCCAGGCTAGCTCGCAGCCACCTTTGAGGGCCACGGGGCAGATGTCTGGGCACCAGAGCACCAAGCGGCTCTCCTCTTTAGAGCTCGGGCACTCCGGCGACTCTGGAGCCACTAGTTAGGTGGTAACGCCCTGCCACACACCTCGCAAGAGGCTTCTTGAGTGTGGCCAGTTCGCCTTTTACCTAAACAGCACTCCAGGATGAAGGACCTGTAGCCACTGCTTGCTAAAGGAAGCAGAAAATGTCTCTCTGAGTAGGTAGAACAGGGTTCAGTTTATTGGGGGTTTGGTCCCAATGGGAGCCTACTGCAGAGAGCACCCAGGACCCTCGGGCTTGACCTTTTCTAGAGGGTGTGATTGATGGGAGGGGAAAAGTAAAACACCAACTAGGGACAAGGGAAGGTGGGATCTGGAGGTAACAGACAGGGGCAGAAGCCAGAGGCCTTCTACTCAACCCTATCCAGGACCGAGTAACTTTAGATTGATAGGGAAAGGACCAGAAGAAGGGGGGAGCTGGGATACAAATATGGAATAAGGGAGGAGGGGTCCGAGGAGGGGATACAACTGAGGGCAGGGATAACATTGTCAGGAGTAACCAAATGGGAAAGGGGGAGGGGAGACTAGAACAGTCTATTTACAGAGAGTATATATGAAAGTTAACAAAACTATATATCAAACCCTTATAAATGTATAAACCCATAAAAGCACCGTCACAATTATATAGACCCCAAATGTTATTTTTATTCTGTCTTCCTTCCTCCTCTCATCGTTGGGAATAAACAAACATGTTGCCTCTGTACATCTGCCTTGCCAGAAGTGAGCATTAGACCTAATTATGTACTTCTTCCTTTTACCTGGATTTATATGGATGAAAGTTCTATACTTCATGTATCAAGTACACTTTGCCCAGTGCAAAAATAGAGAATTATTTGTATAATTGCTAATGTTATAAAAAGGTGACAGAAGTCAAATGTCTTTTTTCAACTGCACACATTGTAAATCACTCTTTAAACATTCAGGTACTACTCTGTGGAAGACAATGGTAAAAACATAAGAACAAAATCTGTAAACTTAGAGGGGAAAAAAAAATCACTGGTTTTTTCTTGTGCCCAGGTTTTAAAGTTTCATCTTAGCATTTTTTTTTTGGTGAGCTTAGTGTTTTCCATACAGGAGTCAGCAGAAGTTATGTGAACTTACTTGTGTGATGTGCAAAGGGAGTGTGCTTTCCTCAGCAGTCAACTTCACACTTGGTGCACACTGTGGCCAGTGGTCTCGGCTCATGGTAGAGCTTCTTCAGTGAAGGCTGACTGGCACACTGACCCTTCTGTCCTGCGGCAGCCAGAGAGAAACAGAAACCTCTGGACTGATCTTTTAAATACATTTTGATATTCAGATGCATTTTGATTCCCAAGAGCTTTGTTTGCCACATTTGCTTCTTTGGAAATATTGCTACATGTAAAAAGTCTGGTTAGTTAGTTTGATATTTGCAGATCTGACAAGAGTGTGAGTGCACGAGTAATCTTTTTTTGGCAGGGATGAAAGGAGCTTATGCTCCTGGACAACAAAGGTACTCTGTTTCTCGTGCTGGGGGTTGGCAAGTCCAGCAGCCCAGGAGGGGAGAGGTTGCGTATCTGTTCCCTTGCATGTAGAACACATCTGTGCTTGCCAGATATGCAGGCTAACACAGACACATGAGCACAGAGAACACCAGACAATGCTCATCCCCCTCTCCCCTGAGAATGAGTGTCCACTAGTGGAAAATGTGCTGGGAGGTGGGGGTCTGGATGAGCTGTTCCTTCTTCTTTGTAGTTTAGACTCCTCACCACCTTTGTGCCTCTGTGCTCCTTTGGGCTTATGCACATCAGCGTTGGATGGGCTGATGGCTCCTGTGATTGCCTGGGGGCAGTTGGGAAGAGTATTACTTGGGCTCCTTTGCGTGTACGCAGATGAGCTCTTTATCACAGAAATTTGCTCTATGTATAAATTTTGTGAGGGAGAAAACTAGCCACAGAGACTGAATTTAAGAGCATTGGTTTTAGAAGTTTGAAATATGTCATGTTGAAGGCATGAGGTAGAGAAACTAGTGCTGTCCCTGTACTACAGAGGTTGTTGTATGCATGAGTACAGTATTCAAATCTCCTGAAATCCCTTTTAAAAGAAGGGGATTCCATCGCAGATACTAAATTTAAAACAGCGAGCATTTGTCACAAGTGTTAAATGAAGTGTGTCATGTGCAATATGGGATGAAAGTGCAGCCTTCACCAAATGCTCTATCCTCAGCTTCAGGTTGTCTGTGTCCTGCGTTTTTCTCAAGCTTGCAAACAGGTGCAGACAATTCTGATGTCCTTTTATTTCCTAGAAGCTAATGAATGTGTGCATAATTCAAGCCTATGTTGTTTTATTGTCTCTGTGATGATCACCAACCTGGGAACCACTGCTTATTTTGGAGAGTCTTCCAAGTATTAGCATTTTCAAAATCAGACTTTAGAATAAAGTCTAGCCAAGAAGAAATAGTAATAAAGGTCGTTAATTTGCCAGTTCATAGCGTATCATGTCTGCCACTGTTCTTCCTTTCTGGATGTGAACCATAGAAGGAATTTTTTGCAGGAGTGGAGAAGGCTGAAAGTGCAATAAAAATTAGTGACTTGCTGTTACTGAGTGCACATACCCTGAGAATTCCTTTGGGTTAGGTAGTAGCTTATTTGCAGCTTGAGAAACTAGAACATTCCTGTTTGAACCAGCTCCTGTTACACTGAGGGTATTAACATTTGTAATAACACTCATCAGAGTCAGAAGAAATTCACCCCCTTTCTCTCTTGGTGAGAGGGAGAAGAACTAGCCATGCTGTTGTACAAAGGATTCAGAGAGAGATCTTGAATGTGGAAAGATACATTTGCAGGGTCTTTAGCTGAAGAGAACTCAAAGTTACCTTGGAGTGGAAAAAACGAAGGGGAGAGAGAGGAGAAAAGGTTTAAAAACCCCAACAAACTCCTTTGCTGCTAGGACCACTAGGGAAAAGAAACAGTGTAGTTGTTACCCAGCCAAAACTCTTGCTCAGGTAGGCTCTCCAGGGCAGTGAGTACTGACAACGATGGTGATTTTTCATCATCATTGTGATGCACTTCTCATTGTGATCTACTCAAACACACTACTGCTCATTCTTGTTCACAATCAAAGCATACGTAGGGGGTCATATTGTTATAAATTGTGATTTGGG
>WEIV01021716.1:0-32739 GCA_013390005.1 Calyptomena viridis | reverse complement strand
AGTGACTGAGAAACTCAGTGATCTTTTTGCCTGAAACACCATTTAGTAATTGGCCCCCCTCTTATTTTACAAATCTCATCAATCACGAGAACCATGATGAAATCTCATTTTCAATTCTTCTCACATAAAAAGTATTATACCACTATATTCCACTGGGATTCTGCCAAGAAAACCTGACCACGTGCAAATATAAGAAGTGAGATATAAGCTAATAGCCAGAGCCTGAATACCCTACAATCCAACCTTACTTCAAGCCTTTTTTTAGCCCCTGCTTATCCTACTGAAAAAGAACAAATCACCAAATGCAGGAAAAACCACCAACTGTTAAGTTGCAGGTTGATCAAGCATGAAGTTCAAACTTTCTGAAGTTAAGGATTGTGGCTGCAGTCTGCAGTTTTGTCAGTAACATCTCATACACGATTGTTTATATGGAAATAATGGATATGGCGTAGTGAAATGGTAGAGCAGTATGGAACTATTTATAATATAATCCTATAATCCTATGGCAGACTCAAATCTGAAAAGAAAGAAATGGTCACCACCAATCATAAACTTCTTTGTGAAAAGAACTCATGACTGATAACTTCCTGTAATCCTCTCCCTCACCCCACCCCTCTTGAGGATGACTACCAACCTTAGACACAAAACAGACACCAGAAAGATGAATAAAACATCAGAAGTGGAAAACTTGAGTATTTTGGTTACCACAAATTTAACTGTATTCCTACTGAAGCTTTTCTTTTTACCTAGGTATTTCAGCCTGTAAATATTAATGTCGTTGTAACTGAGTTAGTAACTACGTATTTGGATTGCACAGTTAAGACTTTAATTAGACTAACCTTAGGTTATTGGCTCTGCATGTACACTGTGTTCCTGTTTATAAAAGGTTACATGGAAACCAAAAGTTGAGCCCTTTTGGAAGTGAAACTACTCTGTTCATCTCCCTGCTTACTATTCCTACATCACAGACAATTAGATTTATTCCTTCAAGATGAAACTTCCTATAGTGTATAGGAGCTATAAAGCATGACTAGACAGGGAATGACATGAAGTGGTGTCAGGGGAGTTTTATGTTGGATATTAGGAAAAGATTCTTCACCCAGAGTGTGCTTGTGCACCAGAACAGGCTACCCAGGGAATTGGTCACAGCACTAAAACTACTAGATTTCAAGTAGCATTTGAACAATGCTCTCGAGCACATGGTGCCATCCTTCGGACTGTCCTGTGCAGGGAGAGCAGTTGGATTGTGGGTCCCTTAGAAGTCAGGATATTCCGTGATTCTATGATTTTAAAGAAGTGGTTATTTTTTACTTTAAAAAAATCTAGTGAATTGCCTGAAAACTAACTTACACTGTCATGTAATTCTTACCTCCAAGGAATATCTATACAAGGCCTCCAATTTCTACAGTAAAGCTGATAACATATTTTGTTAGAATAATCACAGAATCACTGAATATGCTAAGTTGGAAGGGACCCACAAGGATCGCTGAGTCCAATTCTTAGCCCTACACAGGACCATCCTCAAGATTCACACCATGTGTTTTTAAATGCAATGTTCAAAGTACAGGCAAGATTATGAATACTGTATATAAAAGTATACCAATGAGTTTATCCTTGCTCCTACTGAAATATCATTGATAAGTTTGGGATGGTAAGCCTCTAGATATGCAAAATATTCCATTGATATTATAATATAATCTAAAGTGTGGATGACCTTTCTGAATTAGTACCAACTTCACGTGCACCTCCTAATTTCAAGATATTATATTTATGATCTCCCCTTTTTCCATTGTTTTCTCTCTTTATCTTAGTCTGATACAACTAGCACTTCACAACACTCATCAATCCCTCCAAAAACAGCAGAAATAAATCACAGACAAGCTCACAGTTTAATATGCTTGAAAGAATGACAACAAACTGTTGTTTACTCACAGTAGTGAAGTCCAAATCTTAAACAGAGTGACAGTTAGTTTTCACTAAATAATGTGATAAAACAGCATTTAGTTAATTATTTCCTCTCTAGTGTCTCTTACAGTATACTAGTAAAACAAAAAAAAACAACCAGACAGGATCAGCATTATGAAGAGACTACTTTCTTTTTCATTTATTTTATGTTGTGGTTTTTTTTTTCTTTCCTCTAACTGGACAAGCATTCTTCAGATCCTGGAGCACCCAAATGTTACCTAGACCCATACTAATAATTATCACTTTACCTAATCTCTTGCTTACTGACATAATTCCAATCAAAAAACCACAACAAGCAGTAACATTTTTTATTCTGCTTCTAATTCGTTTTAGGTGAAGATGAAAAGCAGAGAGGCTAGAAAAAAATCCCCACATTTATTTCTGTGGATCAATAAAGAAATTATATTTGAAAATTAATGTTCTCATTGGTTTTAACAATAATATCCATTTATAGTGCACAAAGAAAACAAGAAAAACCCAACACTTTTTCTTTTCTTTACTATTGTTAAGCTAATAATTTGGCAAACTGACAGATACTGCAGATCTAATCAGAAGTTTTCCAGACTTTATCCCAATATTCTGACTTTGAGATATGAAAAAGAATTGTGTACACCTACAGGAAAAGTTAATTGCATGACAACTGCCTGTTCCTCAAAGATCACAAAAGACTTGGGATTTAATGCCTTTCCAGAACTCATTTGTTTAAAAAAAAAAATCCCATTAAGTATTTTGAATGCTGTTGATAGATAATGAAATAAAAACCAAAATAAAATTACTAATTAGTGGTATTTCATAGGATCTGCTTTTGTTGATGTTATACAGGCAAAGAATAAAAAGATTTTAGAGAACAATCTAAAATAATGTGAAGGGACAATAATTGGCAGTGGTTTTCTTTTTCTCCTCTTAATCCTGACAACAGAAGAGATGATCTTACATCTACGTGAGTGCCTGTAATGAAAAGCTGACATTACAGCTAAGATAGAACTATGGCAAACAAAGAAATAATTATCTCAAGAAAGTGAATATTCAAATATAGTCAAGTAATTAGAGACAATAATTATTTTAAAAAGACAAATTTTATCACAGAGGAATTGCTAAATAGGAAAAGAAGGCAATTAAGAACTAATGAAGAAGTTAATTTTAACTTTTATTGTAAATTTTGTGTTTATCCCTGTCAAGTTAATTTGTTGAACTTTCAATTTGCAAACCTTAGAGAGGAAAAAAATCTGTAATTTTTACTCATATTCAAGTAAAATTTCAGCTGTCCCCTCTGTCTTCCCCCTTCCTCCCCACCCACCCCATATCAGGCTCATTTAATCAGTATTTTCAACTTCATTATGCCAGATTTTAAACACAATATTCGTATAAACTGAAATGACAATGGAGATGCTCCATATAATTATCTATCTGGAGCATGGAATTTATGACATGTCGGAAAAAGGTCCTTGGGCAAATCATGAACCACATGATAGAATTATTCTACAAATAGATTAAAAAATATATGTGCATTTTGCTATTTGAATTGTAACATATGAATTTACTGGTCTCTGTTTCCTTTAGTTTGGTGTTCTAAGACTAAATCAACTAGAATTATCATACTAGACATTTTCTAATGCAATCCTGTTTAAACCACAAATCTCATGTTACTACAACATTACCATCATGTTACCATAACATCATAGATTTGGACCAATAAAATAAAATTTTTGCCACTGTAGCCATTATTGTAATGGAACAATAGTAACTGAATCTCACAATATTATGCTACACAGAGAGATGATACTTTTCCCTCTATGTATTATTACTTTGTTATTGTCACCATATGTTATGTAGCAAAAAAGGGCAGTTGGAACATTTACTTTTTAATAAAGATTAGTACAGGAGTCCTGGTCCACCTCCAGATTATAACTAACAGGCATTGTTCTAAAGGCTGGGAATCTATATCAAAACTATTAGAAGCAAATTTCCAATTAGAAATGCACAATGATACTTTTCCATAAACATAATTAAATAAGTATCTATTGCTCACATAGACTGGATTAAACTAAACTTTCTGTTCATTGCCTAAATTCCATCAACATAAAGAAGTAAAATAAATTATTGAAGGAAAGGCTTTAAATAAACAAATGACATCTCATTTTAAGAAAAGTAATACTGTCTTAAGTCATCCTTAAAAAAAGAGATAAATGTAACCTGAAGGAATCTTTCATAGATGTACTGTTTTTATTGGGACAGAGTCAATTTTCTTCATAGTAGCTCCTATAATAATGTGTTTTGGATTTGCGAACAAAACAGTATTGTAAGACTAGGTATTTTAGCTATTGCTGAGCAGTGCCTGCGCATCATAGATTTTTCTGTTTCTCATGCTCCCCTGACAGTGGGAGGGCAGGGGAAGGGCAAGAGGCTGTGAGAGGACACAGCTGACACAGCTGACCCCAAATGGCCAAAGTGGTACCCCATACCTTATTGTGTCATACTCAGCATAAAATGCTGGAGGAAGAAGAAGGAAGGGCAGGGCATTCAGAGTGATGGTGTTTACCTTCCTAACTAACTGTTATACGTGATGTAGTCCCACTCTACTGGGATGACTCTAAACACCTGATGGCTGATGGGAAGTGGCAAAAAATTTAATATTTTTGCTTTGCTTATGTATGCAGCTTTGCTTTATTTATTAAACTTTCTTCATCTCAACCCATGAGTTTTTTCACTTTTAATCTCACGATTCTGGCCCCTATCCCACCAGACAGGGGAGTGAGCGAGCTGCCGTGTGGGGCGGAGATACCTAACTGTGTTAACCCTCAATGATAAATTACATGACCTACAATTACATTACTAAGTTAATTTTTAGTTTCTAACCATAGTATCAAGAAGCAAGATTGCACAGAAAATGGAAGAATATAACAGTCATAAGTCCACAGCACAGCATGAAAGTAGAGGGAAAAAAAAGTACAAAACAAACATCCATGCACCATGTCATGGAATCACAGAGTCATAGGATACCCTGAACTGGAAGGGACTCCTGAAGATTGTAAATGTCCAACTCCTGGCCCTCCACAGACCACCCCAAAAATCACACCATGTGTCCAAACTCTTCTGGAACTCTATTAGGCTTAGTGTCATGACCACTTCCCTGGGGAGCCTGTTCTATTGCCTGACCACACTGTGGTTGAAGAACCTGTTCCTAATATCCAACTTAAACTGTCCCTGACACAGCTTCATGTCATTCCCTCAGGTTCTATTGGTGGTCACCAGAGAGGAGATAGGTGCCTGCCCCACCACTTCCACTTGTGTGGAAGTTGTAGACCACAGTTTTCCTTTCCTCAGTTTCCTTTTCTCCAGGCTGAACAGACCATGTGACCTCAGCTGCTCCTCATGCAGCTTCTGCCCAAGGCCCTTTATCATCTCTCTTCTCTAGCCCTTCATTGCATGCTGTCTAACAGCTTAATGTCTTTTTTATATTATGGTGCCCAAAACTGCACACAATATTCAAGGTGAGGCCACACCACTGCAGAGCAGAACAGGACAATCAACTCTCTCGACTGGCTGGTGATGCTTTGCCTGATGCACTCAAGGATATGATTGGCCCTCCTGGCTGCCAGGGTACTGCTGACTCATATTCAACTTGCCATTAACTGGGACCCCCACGTCCCTTTGCATGTGGCTGTTCTCCAACGTCTCATTCCCTTCTCTTATGGACATCCAGGATCGCCTCATCCCTTAATACCTGTGCCGTGAATTTATCATCCAGTTGTTTTCAGAATCTTCTGGACCTGTTTGTACCAGCTGTGGGATACTTGCAGTTAGCATTGGACAAGTTGAAGTTCCCCATAAGGACAAGGGTGATGATTTAGAGGTATTCCTTAGTTCTTTAAAGAACAATTCATCAGTGCTGTCATTCTTGCTGAGTGGCCTATAGTAGACTACCACAATGACATCTGCTTTATTTGTTTGTCCCTTAATCATTACCCAGAGGCTTGTAGGCTGACAGCTGGCCTGATTTGGCTCTATGGTTAAGATGGACCTGAGGCCTAGCTGGTCTCTGTCCTTAAAAGATGCTAACACCAGCAGTACCACCTTAAGAGTGAGTCAGCATTTCCTGCCTACAGCAGAAGCCTGCATACATAGCTACTTGCTTAAAGTTAATGGCGGGATATTTTTGTTCCTTGTCTAATAGTCCACATGTTTTCACTTACCCAGTACCAATGCCAAGGTGACACCTGGACACTGACCAATTGTTAATCATAAACATACTTCATGTTCCAATAGAGTTGCTAGGAGTCATGATATTTAAAGGGTTAATAAACGCCCTTCTCGGTCATTCGCCATTGAACAGACCAGAAGTGCTTCTGTGATCTGTGTCTCTTTCTTTCTCTTGCCTATCCCCCTGGACAACCCCCCCTGGATGAGCCAAAAGAGGCTCTCAACCATACCACTGCAAACTGTGAGACCCATACCTTCCAGCCCCTCCATTCCATACAACACCATCTGCCAGCCTCACCTGCCCTGTCTATCCCTCCTGAAGAGCCTGTAACTATCCATCATGCCACACGAATCACAGGACTCATCCCACCAGGTTTTGCTTATGCCAGTGATGTCATATCTCTGGGACTGGGCCAAGGCTTCTAGCTTCTCTTGCATGTTCCTCATGCTGTGCATGTTGGTGTAGAAATATTTTAAGTTCAGTTCACTAGTGACATCTCATGGAGTGGACTGAAGGATGTCACTATCATGCAGTCATTCCAACTTTGACATGCCATCCCATTGCTTATCACTGGCAAGACTGGTTTTGTCTCTTTCTAATCTAGTTTAAAGTTCTATCAATGAACTTGTGAAAGAAACCTTTTCTTCCTGCAAGAAAGGTGCATCCCATCAACTATCAGCCGACCTGGTGTTATGTAAAGCATCCCATGATCAAAAACCCCTAAACTTTGCCAATGACACCGGCCTTAGACCTGTTGGGTCTGACTATTCCTTTCAATACACTCTGAGCTCTATGGCTTGTGAAAACCACACCTGAGGGAGCATATGCTACTGTGACTGGGGACAAAGATGCCCTTCTGCACCAACTATTGTGTCTGTCCACTGTCTCTTTTGGGTGTTCCAGGATGGTCAAGGACTGCTCCCCCATTGTTAAGTGGCATGTACTTTTATTGTCCCACTCAGCAAATGGAATGGACTAATAGGGAAAGAGTTCCTTCTTATGCATCCTTCCTTGAAAACTGCTGCACCTGCTCTGGCTGCCATACCATGCATACCATTAACAAAGAGCTACACATATTTAAGGTAACAGAATCATACTAGGAAACTAATTCAATCAATCCATTTTATCACACCTTGAATATGTAGGAAAGCTACATAAGAAATACCTAGTTTTATCCCCATTTACCTTTCTCAGAAAAAAGTAAAATGGTTTAGATGAAATTATTAAAGTATTGCTCCTGACTTGTGAAGACTATGCATAGAAAGATATCACTATTTCATAAAAATTTTTAGTTGGTATGTATGCATTCCACCGTTTCCCATATATGTTTCTCATATCAAAAATTCCTTTTTGATCAGTCTAACAAGGCCCATTTTTTCCCCCTTCTCAGTAGTAATTCTATCATCAAACATTTAACTTCTGCTTAACCATTTCCTACCATGCTAATGACATGCTTTCTATTATATGTATAAATAGTGGAAATCAGTGATCTTGAGAGGCAAAAAAAAAAGGCAAATCTCCTTAAAAATCCAATGATATTTTGTTAATATCATTTAAATATTAAACACTTCAAATAAGAAACTGGCTATATGACCATACAATTTCCACAAAAAAAAAATTTGAGTGAAAGGTTATATTTACCTTGGGATATATTAAAAAAGGCCACCATATCATGGGTGACATTTCTAAATATCAATTTAGCTGATATTATGAAACGCAGCTCCATTTTCTCTGGAGCCAAACTGAACAAATACTCCAGTGCAAGAGAAGTTCCTTAGCCCTGCAGCATGGTTTAAGAATAAGAAAAATACAAAGCCTTATCATTTTGGCCACAGTTCAAAGATGGATATGAATTTCTCCAGCCTACATGCACATCCAAGCTGGACTCTACCAGCCTACCTTCACTAGTCCAAACCCACAGCTTTGCAGTTAATGCACAGAACACACGTTTAATTTCACACACTGAATATCAGAATTTATCATAATTCTTGTGTTAAGAGAAATATACACTACATAGAATAAGAGATTGCACAGTATTTACTTTAGAGTTCATAATAGCCTTTGTCAAGCATTTCTGATTCTGTTATTATGCTGATTTACTGTCACTGTCACATATTGGCATAGCTACCTCAAACCCAAATTGACGAAAAAAGATAAGTGAGATTTGATCCCAGAAGAGGCCTCATGTTCTTAGCATGTGTGAATGTTTTGTGAATGTTCTAATTTTAAGTCCACAGTGGCTTTGAAACACTGTGTGAAAAGAATGTAAATAAAAGCTGAGAACATGAGAGCCAAAAGATTACTTGAAGAAGCTGGTTGGCTTCTCTGTTTAATTGACAAGAGAATAAGGGTTTTTTGAGACAGCTAAGCTTTCTCACTGTAAATCACAGAGATGTATCAATAAAGGGCGCTCACTCTGAGAGGAGAAACAAGAGAGAACATGAAGGACAAAGCAGAGTTCCCAAACTAAGCTCATTGTGATAAATTTTATTTCTTCTGCCATCGGTATCCCTTGTCAAAATCCCCCAGGGGCCCCAGCATAGTTTCTATAATTTACTGCTTAAAAGTGTAAAAAAAGTTGAGTTCACATCAATGTGCCTGAGTTTTGGAATATGCCATGAATTAGACAGTTCACAGTTTTCCTATGATTCTCCATGACTACCAGACATGCTTAATTATATTTATATTTATATTTGTAATTTTTTATATATATTTGTAATTTTTTATGTAGACTATTTTTATTTTATATTTGTATTTATATCGCCAAACTATAATTTATATACTGGTCTGTATTGGGACCGGTGTTATTTAACACCTTCATTAGTGACATAGACAAAGGGATCAAATGCCCCCTCAGCAAATTTGCAAATTACACCAAGCTGACTGATGCTGTTGGGAATCTCATGAGGTTCAACAAGGCTAAGTGCTGCACCTGGGTTGGGGTACTCTGGTATAAAGGCTGGGGAATGAAGAGAACAAGAGCAGCCCTGCTGAGAAGGACTTGGCTGCTGGTGGATGAGAGGCTGGACACGAGCCAGGAATGTGTACTTGCAGCCCAGAAAGCTAAGTGTGTCCTGGGCTGAATCAAAAGCAGGGTGGCCAGCAGATCAAGGGAAGTATTTTGTCCCTCTACAGCACTCTGGAGTACTGCACCCAGCTCTGGGGGCCCCAGCACAGGAAGGACGTAAATTTTGTGAAGCAAATCCAAAAGAGGGTCACCAAGAGGTTTAGAGGGATGGAGCACCTCTTCCAAGAGGAAAGGCTGAGAAAATTGGGTTTGTTCAGCCTGGAAAATAGGAGGCATGACTTAATAATGATGTAATTGCAGTCTTTTAGTAGCTGAAGGGATCCTACAAGAAAATTGGAGAGAGACATTTTTCATGATTATGAGGACAAGGGGGAATGGCTTTAAACTGAAACAGAGTAGGTTTAGATTAGATACTAGGAAAAAATTATTGTGAGGGTGATGATGAAGTGGAACAGGTTTCCCAGAGAAGTTGTGGATGCCCCATCCCTGAAAGTGTTCAAGGTTAGGCTGGATGGGGCTCTGAACAACATGGTCCAGGGAAAAGTGTTCCTGCGCATAGCAGAGGGGTTGAAGCTAAGTGATCTTTAAAGTCCCTTCCAACCTAAACCATCCTATGATCCTGTAATTCTGTTATTCTATATATACTACTTAGGATCATGTAACGTAATTATATTTCATAAATTGCTTTGCCATGCATATTAGTGTTGTAGGTTAAAAATAGTCCCAAAGGTTTGTACTTTCCATGTCTCACCCATATTCAGAAAAGTCATTTTTTACCTTCTGTGCCAGAACAATTCTGGCCAAAAATAAGTATATTCAAAATACAATGTGCATTTCCAATGCGCCAGCTAACAACTCTTAATTTTCATAAAACAGCCCAATTGAAATGGAATATACTTTCAATCCAAATAGGTATAAAGTCTTTCTTTTTTATGCCTGTGTGATTTTCAAACGTAATTCTATTTTCTTCTTCTTGGATCAAAGCAAGAAAGTCCAAATAAGTAAATCTTAATTTTTCCCATGTCTAGTTTTGCATGACCATTTATTGAAATTTTTTAACTACAAGTGATCCTAAGATAATTAATTTATTTTTACATCATTTTTGGGATAAGGAAAACCCCATTAACATACTTTATTTAACATAAAGAACAAGTGAAATCTTAGCTTACAGTATTGAACACCAATATTCTTAAAACCTCTTTTCAAATATTACATTGTTTTGAGTACATCAACTGATTCTATTTTATTATTTCCTTATGTGAACACATCCTTATAATGGACAAAAACCAGATGCATAGGATGAATATACTTATTCAGAGAATTATAAAAGATGATATAGAATGTATCCTAATATTTCAAACTCCTATATGCAAGTTAGGAAATCATGTCCAAGATTTAGTGATGAATCTTGTTTTTATTAGGAAGAAAAGAAATATTTTCTCCATAGGAGAAATAAGTGAAATTTGAAATATTTCTTGCCATTGTTCCTCACAAACTCAAGTTTTCACAACTTTTGTTGAGTGGCACATGACCTTTTTTGCATTTCAGAGGGCAAAACTTCTGCTTCATGCACATAAACCTAATTTGCTCTTATAAAATTTAATATGGGTGTAACCTGAAGCATTTAACATTTCTGTGCAAGTTGTGTCCACTGTTCAATGAAATTAATCTATCTGTATTTAGAAGCTAGTAAGCACTACACACTCTGAAAGGTCTCCTTGAAAACCTCTTGTGAATTGCCATCATATATTTAGGTCACTAGTAATAAATTCCCTATAAATAAATTAGAATCTGAATTTCATGATCTGAAACATTTCAGAGGAAGTAAGCACTTGGAAAAAAAATTGTTCTTGGATAAGAAGTAACTAGGTTAATGAAAAACAGGCCTGAAAATTCAGGAAATGTGATTTCTAATCCTTTGTTGCCCAATCAATTAGTAATAGATTATTCAAATGTAGTCACGATGGTGTCAGAGCGTATAATTTCACTAACATTTCTTTCTCTCTATTTCAGAGAATGCATACATTCATAAAAAAAACCTGTAAGCATCCAAGGCTTTTAATTATCTTCAATATCCTTCATCTTTTCATGCTAACATCACAATTTTTTTTACCTTAATGAAATATTAATTACTTCCTCATGGAAAAAACCTGAACAGTTTATAAGCTGCAAGTATTTTGTGGAATGTTTTTAAAAGAGAAAAGACAAGTAAAGTCAAATTAAGTTTTGTTGGAAACTGTGATATTTTTTTGCCCACATGTAAAAATGCAGCATCTTTTCTTTGACTTGCTTTTTTAAAAAAAAAACCCAAACAACAACTTATGTTCCAAACCCAAAAATTTCTAAAGCATTATGATAATCAGTTCATATTTGCATCACTCTCCTGCAAAATAGTAACAAGATCCCAAAGGTCCTTACAAAAATACAGTTCCATTAATAAATTATTTCTAGTACCGCAGACCAGTTAATACTGTGTATATTACATCTGGTCCATACTTATTTATTTCTTCATTATGATAACAATAAGTCCTCATACAAGAAAGAATAATATCTTCTTAAATATTTAAAGGCAACATTAAAGTGTTATGCACTGGTATAAAGTGAATATAACATAGTTATAAAAATACTAATAAAACAAATTTTGGTATTGAAGAATATTAAAGTATTTTTCTATATTAACAGTAATTGGAATAGCATCTGTTGGGTTTGCATATGGCAGATTTGATTTGTGAGTTATTGTCTTGTACTTATTTATTTTTGTACAGAAAGATGAGTAGCACCGGATTATTTGAGTGTTTACAAGTTGATTTAAAGCAAATTAGCAACGCCCCCAAAATCTCAAACCCCATACTACCTTTCCTTAGATCAATATCTTGAGTTCTGTTATAGTCCGTTTCCTGAATATAATCACCATCACTTCAATTGAATTTGAATAAATTCTGATGCAAGATATTGCCAAGTTGTTGTATTTTGTTTTGGTTTGGTTTGTTTTCTCTACTGTACTTACAAACATACATGACAGAAGTGATTTCTTATACAGATAGGGCTACAAATACGTTTGTCTTAGTAGGAAGAAAGCAGTGCAGAAACACTGGGGTTTATTGTTTTAGGACAAAGAAGCAACCCCATGCAGCTACAAATGCAGTAATCACAAAACAAGACTGCTACATGAGCCCACAACTCAGTTATTTCTTTATAGATAAACATGGACAAATGTTTTCTTCTCACTTTTCTACAAGAGTTTCCACAACATTATGATGAATAACTTGAGGTTACAGTAAGTACAATATAATAAGTACAATATAAAAAATCAGTTACCATCCATTATCTACTAGGGACCAGTAGCAGTATTGTAAACGACTTTGAACTTCTGCAAGAAAATAGGCAGTGTACATAGCTAATCATATCTTATTGCATGTTTTTTTCTTTTCTGTAGCAAAATAACACACTTTATTTTTACTAAGTAAAACTCACGTGAAGTAGAAAAAATTTCATAACATTTACAGCTGTTATGTTTGTCCAGAATCAGATTACAGACATGACAAACTAGACCACTTTTAATTAATCCTTCATAGGTCTTTCTCTTTTACACTTCAGAACAATACAAAAAAACATTTTTAAGAACCTAGAGTTCTTCCTAAATTAGACCTTGTTACCCAGGCATGATAAAAGACATTTAAGAATTTTAAAAGTTTAATAAAAATTTATAATAAGTTTAGAGTTTAATTAGATGCAACATATATCTGAAAGACTATTAACTCTCTGCTTTTCTTCATTCCTTTGTATGGAAAAATTTGAGACATTCTATACTACAGTATTTTGCTTCCACAGATTCTAACACCATTGGAAAATATTTCAATACTTTTCAGTATAGTAATTTGTGTCATGTCTTTTGTCAGAGTACTTGTTAAGGGTTGGGGTACTATAGCAGTATGTTCTATTGTACACCAAGATAACTAGTGACTAGTAAAACCAAGACAGGACGGGTATGCAAATTTGCAAAATCTCAGCGAGATAAAAAATAATCCACTAATTCAGTCTTGCTCTGATAAATAAATTGAAAAGCTTTCTGCTGTTATATGCACCAACACCAGATCAGAACTGAAATAATGTGCTGAAGTTTCTTCATGTAGTATAACAAAAATGTTTGCATAAATTGAAATGTAACACTAAGCTTATGTTGCAATTAGTGCTAAAAAAATATACAGTTGCCTCTGTTCTACTGGTAACTCTTGAGACTGTCCACCTATTGACCTTAACAGTCCAACTTTTAAAGTTAACAATACCTCTGTCTTTAATTAAGATAAAAGTCTAAATTTGAAAGTCAAAAGTCCATCATCACCACTACAAATTAATTTTACAACTTAATCTAGTTTCAACACTTTACTGACAAAACTTTAAAGTCTGTCTCTAGAGGCAAAAAATTAATCTTAAAGTTGGATTTCAGTGTCCATGAAGAATCTAAACTCTTGTTTTCTGTCAAGTTCAAGTAAGCAGGAAGAGTGAGAATAAAACTCCTTGATTTCAAACATATTTATTATGTTTCACATTACATATTGTTTTCAAAACTGTAGGATTAAGCTATTTCTTTGAGAGGCTTGGCAGTGTTGGAATTAAACATCGACAGTCTTTCTACCAATGGAACTGAAAGACAAAAATTGCCCACTTATGATGGAATAAGTCCAGGGACTTAAGTGGAGTGTTGCTTATATACTTTTCAGCATGAAAATCTACAGAATAAAAGATGAACAAAAATAAGATACACATGGTCTTCACAGCAGCTTAAATGTTAGGCTGTTCAGGCTGGATAAGAGCTCAATCACAGTTGCAGTGTTTTATTACATGTGAAAGAACATAACTGAAATAGTCTTAAGAGGACCTACCTCAGAGTAGATCATTGCTTAGTTTTTCTCTTTGTCATTATTTCATTTTAGGCCCATATGTTCTCTCTCTTTATAACACATTTTCCTAAAAATTTTGGATTTATGGAATTGATATTTTCTAAATCATAAAGACTATTCTTGTATGTAAAATTAAAAAAAAAATATTTGATTTAAAAAGTCCCAATAAGGCCAATGGAAATAAAGTTTTCTCTCAACACAACCATCAGTTTCTGAAACAAACAGAAACATCAATAGCCTTCTTCACCAAATCAATGCAGACAGATTGATTTTTCAGAAGGCAGACTATTATGTATGTCTGAGTACTGTGACCTTTCAGATTTTATCAACAATATTCTTCATGTAAATTGATCCATCTTATATCTTGGGAGCCAGGGATGCAGAACTGCCAAAAGCATTCACTTCCAGTTAGCTGGAAATATAACTTCTCATGAAAAAGCACCTTCTTCAGTCATAGTACGTGGCTTCTGTATGTCATGTGAGGAGTTGTAAATGTCTAAGACAATCCAGAACTGCAGATACCATTACACCTAGTAATCATAAAATCACACAAGTGTGAATGTAGAGTAATTGATTTAAACTTATCAGTTCTAGGCCATTAGACTTGGTAAAAGGCATTTCCACTCAACTCTTACAGGAGCCCATTATAGTCATTTCCATTTGAAGGTCAGCAATCACCAGTGTTGACATTCAAGCTGACATAAAAACTGTTAATTGATGAATTTACCAGAGCAACCAACAGTCACAAAACAATACTAAAAAAACCCCGACCAAAAAAACCCCAATAAACCAACCAAACAAACAAAAACCAAAAATCAAAATCCCACCTCATATTTAATTAATCTGAACAGAAGAAACTTAATATTTTGATGAATTAGGCTAGACTGGGCTGACACTCTCCCTGTTCCACTGTTTTGTAGCCTCTTAGCCATGTTCTAATGCAGGTACAGTTATTTGATACTAAGTGAGGAACAGTAGGGATCTAAAGGCAGAAATTTGGCTGCCTGGGCTCTGGGCCAATTTAGAGACAATATAGCTGAGAGCATGCCCCTTCTTTCCTTTTAGAAAGGACCTTAAGTAAAGCTCTTCCACAAAGCTCTGCTGGAAACCAAAAGCAAGTGCTGCTCAACTCCTGGCTTTCCATCCTTTAGGGAACAGATACCCCTCCAACATACTGAAGAAGAGGTTAATGTACTAGTTTTGATGCTGATACCAAAATTACAGCAGTACAACATAAGAGTAATTCTGGATTCCAGATACTTACAGCCAGAACATATCTATACAAAATTGGTAAAAAAAATGTAGTCTCCACATACTATCACCTGCAAAGTTATAAGGACCCCTCTCAAACTCTATATTGACAAAAAAATATTTTCTTGACAGCATTTGGAAAGGTTTCTACAACCTTGCTTAAGCAAGGTGTACAATAGTGTATTAAATATAGTACACTATTTGGTACTACTGAAATTACATCTTCCAACATGGTTGCCACTCATTTGTATTACACATTTGGTAATGTGAAAAGAAATATCCTTGGTAAGATGTATGGCTTGAATTAAGGATTTATTACGGCATCTAAAAGTTTCTGCTAAATGACTTCTTGATTGACATTTCTGTTTGTAGATAAAAGGTGGAATAATTTTGAAGATTATTTATTTTCCTTTGCAAATTGTTTCTTTTTGTTGTCTGTTACATGACAACTCAGATTGAGAATATCATTAAAATTTTTTTAACATATTTACTTTTCAACTATATTTAAACAAAGAGACTAGAAACAACAAATATTCTCCATTTACCAAAAAAAAGAACAATTTCTTTCACAATGTTTCTGCATTAAGAAGGACAGTTGTAGGGTACAACATTGTCTTTTAAGAAAAATCTTTATCACCATCAAGTATAGATAAAATTTTGATCATAGCATCTTAGAAAAAAAGAAAAAACTCAAACAATTAAAAAAAAAGGATTTTTACTTCAAATAAAGAAATAACTTTGGCTATCTTACATAAGCTATTATTTTTCTTCATCCCAAATTTTCTGGAACAAACAAAGACAGAGAGGTCAATATTCCTAAACTGAGAAAAGCAAAGCATATGGGAGCAGACAGGGTCAGACAAGAGGTGTTCCAATCTATAGAGAAGTATGCCATTTGGGGACAGTCTGTCTCCAATGTGCACAAAAAACAAGTGTTGTTTTTAAGAAATTCCTCAATAAAATTACTTCATCTAATAAAAAAACAGAGGCTGTTATTTCTGTTATCTTCTTTGGCACAGGACTTAATTTCTATGCAATTCTTAAGCCTTGAGGTGTTGCGTTGCCTTTTATTTTGTTTGTTTTGGTTTGGTTTTGTTTGGTTTNGCAGATATTCCACATAGGGACAAAGTTACTGTCTAACTGAAAAGATTAATCACTGAAACTGTCACATTTGACAGGACGAATTTAAAGGAATGAAACTTGAACTGAGCATCCACACACTTTGATGCATATATCTCCCCTTTACCTACTGACAACTTAATCATGGGACAGAAAAAAAAAGAAAAAGAACAAAACCAAAGGGAAAATTCCTGACCTTGCATTAATAGCAAAAATGTAAAGAACATATTTCAGGAATGGATAAAATGGGGGAAAACCAGAATGAAATATCTGAATTTTATTGTATTACAGATTTTGGGAACAGTCTGAAAACACATTCAAGTCTGAGAATAGGGCAGAAGAAAGGCAGTTTCTCTAACATGTATTCTGAGGTGGAGTCTACTGTATTTATTTCATAAAGGGAACTAGATAAAATATTGTATTACATGAATAGTGTAATATCTGTTTACAAAGGGGAAAAATAGATCTTAATATCTGCCAGTCTTTGTGTAAAGATAACTAAGGCAGGCCAAAGAGGACATGAGGGACAACTTGCAGAAATCATAAAAACTATTATTAATCCTTTTCAATCCAAATCAACAGCAAGACACCTGATAGTCTATTGATCTTTACATAAACAGAATGTAAAATGAAGGAAACAAGAAAGCTACTTGAATTTCTTCTGTATTGACATAGGAGAAACATGGAAATAAGTAATCCTGTGCTTATATTTTGTATATATGTGTTACATCAGAAGATCTGTCTCAAATTGAACGTTGTCATAAGTCAAACAGACAAAGTGGATAGTTAAAAAATCCTGGGATTCGATATCGGACATTAAAGAATCCAAAAAGGCCAGAAAACAACTAAAATGCAAACAATTTTCAAAATGCTTAAAGAGGTTATAAAAAAACCCCCAAAATACCTAATACGGACATTCTTAATTACAAATAAGGTGGCACATGGACAAATATCATATGTCAAAGAAGAATCAAAATAATTTTTATGCAAAAAATCCTAGGTCTTACTAATCTATATCAGTTTTCTGAATGAGTCAATAAATTGACTCTGCTAGATCAAAGGTCTAGGCATTTAACAAAGGTCTACAAAGATGCTTATAGAAACTTAACTGACATAAAAACAGGCGCTTACATGCGGGAATACCTAGTTAGGAAAAAAATAAGGGAGAGTGGACAAGAAGAGAGAAATAATTGACCGATTTCAAGGAAGAATCAGTAGACACCCAAAAGGTACTGTGCTTGGCTTTTACCACAGAAAATAAAAGTAAGAAAGCTAGGTAAATACAAACAGAAACACAGATACTAAGGAATTAAAATCAGTAAAGGCCTTCAATATAGTAATGAAAAAATAATGAAAATCAAAGTTCTGATTCTAC
Source organism: Calyptomena viridis (assembly GCA_013390005.1). Lineage (NCBI taxonomy): Eukaryota > Metazoa > Chordata > Aves > Passeriformes > Eurylaimidae > Calyptomena > Calyptomena viridis. The sequence goes on along the minus strand of WEIV01021716.1, from coordinate 14,899 downwards.
TGAGAGAGGTGCGGCTTTGAATTTGCTATTATCAGTCAAAATGAGATCTTACAACTATAAATAGTACCCTCATTTAAAAATACCAACTTTTTACTTTTAGAATATGCTGTACAATAGCAGTAAAAAATAAACGGAACATTGAGTGTTATTAGGAAAAACATGTTAAAGCATAACAGAAAATATAATTATTCCAGTCATACATTAACATCTTCAGTAGTGTATTTCTGTTTACTATTGTGTTGACCACATCCCACACCCCTATTACATAAGTTAGGAACTGGAAACTCAGAGGAATAATGTAAGTAATAGTAAGGAATTATTGGTATACAATACTTGAGTGGGAAGGGGAAAAAGTAAACTGAACTGACATTTAAAAACTTAGGGTTGATGGTGTGAAGAAAGAGGGAACAGAAGTAATTTTCTGTTTCAGTATCATGAAAATGCAAATGTAGATGGAAAGCAAAAGTGCAAATACTTTGCCCAATGTACAGCTAAATTTATAATTTTTCATGGCAGGGTGTCGTGGATGTCAAAAACTTATGTGTGCTCAAAAATAATTTAAAAAAATTACACAAAAAATTTTTAGTAAGAAGTATTAGAGTAGAAAAACATTACCCTCATTCTGGAACTTTTTAGGACAAAATTGCTAAGAAGCAATGACAGTTCTCTGAGACAGTATTCTTGTGCTGCTCTCAGTGTTTTACACATACCTATTTTTGGTCTATGTCAGAAATGGAATAAAGAGCAAGATGAACTTTTGTTCTGATGGCATTCAAATACTCTCATTCTACTCTGCCAAAATCAAAAAGGTAACTGGCAATTAAAAGCAAACTTTCTTAACTGACTGGAAAAAAAGGGAGAGAGGTGGTGCAATAGAGTTGAGAATTTAAATTTTTTTTTTCCTTACCTGCCTTGAATAGCTTTCAGTGCATCTTAAGTAGAGAATTGTAGTGTAAAAAGAAGAAAATATTCTAACTAGTGTAGGTAATACTTTATACATTTCCATTAAAAATTACAGGTTTCACCACTTTGGTCTGATCACTGAGGTTGAGGTCAAATGACTGAAGAGATCTCTTCCATCTAGACCTGCTATTATTTTATGGTTAGAATAGATCCAATTTTAAATGATAAAATTAAGATATTCATGCTGATAAACCTATTTTATGAAAGCTATAGAAAAATAATAAATATGTATCCTTAAGTGAAATAAAAAATCTTCTTAAATTAGAAAAAATACTATACAGAATAGCTGATTGTACAAATTCATCAGCAAACCCTATAGTTTTTCACCTTTTTATCATCACAATAAAATGTGTAATTCAAAATTTTTGTACAATCTTTGAAAATTTTATCACTACAATTTACAGGCCCATGTTAGAAAATTGAAGATAAAATACTGAACTTAAATGAAATTTTGAAGCATATAAATACTCTTAAAGTTATATCACCAGTCAGATGCAAATGAGAGATTAATTTTTAAATCTCTTTCTGGACTTTCAGCTTTTCTTGTCAGAAATTTTGAATTAAATATGTTTGAAATTGGCAACAATTTGGTGAGAAAAATACCCTGCTGAGAGCTGACCCATAACAGTTTGTAACCCATTAATTCTTTTCTCCTTGTTTTCATTAAACATCAGTACAATTTGCAAAGAAAAATGAACACATGTGTAAAATTCTCTTTTTATTTGGTTTTAGCTCTACAGTTTAGGGAATTTTCTAAGGAATTGAAATGAACATTTTACCAGAAAGTAATTAGGAAAAAAACCCCATATAAACCCAACTGTATCTCAAGTCATTATTCTGACAAGACATATTGTGTTTTGGAAATCTGCTAAGGGAGCAAACTGTGCAGCCTATACTGCTTTATCATTGCAAGAACCAGCCCCAGAGGTTTGCACTGAAATAAATATAATTCTCCCATGGATGAATAATGCTAGATGAATGTCATGAGGTTTAGAAATAATACTACAAATATGTCTTTTCTTGAGTTTCGTTCTGACGAAGAGTAAAAAATATATTCAAAATGCAGTCCAAGAGATCTGTGACACAAAACCAGGAATGAAACATATGGCAATTAATATAAGATCATAGTTTTCAAACTCCTCTCTTATCATCCAGGTAAATTATAAAACTCCTCCTCTGTACTGTGCTGCCTCCTCAAAACACATCTGACAGTCCACAGGCATTCAGATAATGGGTAGACAGACCACTGTCTACTGTGATCACTGTTGGCAAGGAAGCGGTTTGCATCTCCTCTTGCATTTGGCCCTATTCATACCAGAAAGTCAGCACAGCAGAAGTTGGTAAATAGACTACAGCAGTAGTTCTTGAGGCCCATGTAGTGTGAGGCCATCCCAAAAACTGTCAATGCTCCATCCCCATCCACTTTCTTAGGGCTTGGAGCAATGACTGTAAATACTTGAAGCAGAACTTCCCACATAATTTCCTTCAAAAGGAATTAAGTGTGCCCAAAACCTTTCTGAAGTAAAGAAATACCAATTGAAACAGGGATGATGAAAGAATCTGCCTTAAAGTCACATTACAGCTTTTAACCAAAATGTAAAGGTATGTTAACACAGCTGCAGCATTTGTCGCTTTATCTTACTCCATTTATTTTTCTCAACCACTTCTTAAATTTGATTTTTCAACTATACTTGATAATATTTTTATAATTAATACCTTGTGATAAATTTCTCTGGAGCTCAAAGAAATAAGGTTGTCTCTTAGCAACAGTGTGCTACTGCAGTGGGTTAATCTTGTCTGTCTGTCAGGTGCGCACCCAGCTGCTCTCACTTCCCAGCATCAGCAGGACATGGGGAGGAAGCAAGATGAGAAACCTCATGAGTCAAGATACAGGCTGCTTAATGAAAAAAAAACAAAACAACAAAACAACCAAAAAACTCACCCAAACACATCATATGGTAAAGAATATCCCTTTGGTAAATTTGGGTCAGTTGTCTTGAATGTTTCCTATCCAAACCTTCTGCCCATCACCACCACAGTGGACTTAGAACAGGAGGTCGAAAAGGCAACCTTGATACTAGGCAAGCACTGCTCAGGAACAGAGAAAACATCGGTGCATTATCAACCTCATTGTAGCTGAAAATGCAACCCAATACATCCACATTCAAGTAAAGGCTAAACACTTGGAACAAATAAAAAATTAATAAACTTTAAAATGATCAAAAAATTTGGTTTGGGCTGGAAGGGACCTTAAAGATCATCTGGTTCCAACCCCTCTGTCATGGGCAGGGACATCTCCTACTAGACTGGACTGCTCAGGGGCCCATCTAACCTGGCCTTGAATACTACCAGGGATGGAGCATCCAGAGCTTCTCTGGGCAACGTGTTCCAGTGCCCCACCACCCTCACGGTAAAGAATTAAAATACAGTATGAACAATCTTTTTAACTTCCTGTTTTGAATATTTTATACAATTTTTTTCTTAGCGAAAGAGAAAAGCATTTAATGTTCAAATAAAACCCGGTCATATCAAAATTTTATATACATAAAAAGTTGTCAAAACTGTAACTGGGATTTTGCTTTCATAAAGAAATGTAATAAATTAGTTTCATATACTGTATAAAATATGTGTTACTAAGATGTGATCTGATCCAACATCTTCTCATCCAAAGGGTTTTACATAAGTAAAAGGTTTTACGTAAGTAGTGGTAATCTATTAGTCCACAGCAGACACTGGAAACAAAGAGGTCTGCTACATACATTATTCTTTAAAAAAAAGACAGTTTCTAACTGAAGATGAAAAATAGGTGGTAACATTTATCCTTGAATCATGAAAGAACAGAACTATATGATGTTGGAAATTTAAAAATTGTGGTATTTGCAGTTCCTTTTCTCGAGAATCAAGTATGTATGCAAACCAACAGTGTTTTTTTTCCCTTCCAGTAGTACACCAAATACTTCAATCACTTTGAAAACTTTGTCATACAATTACATACCAGACAGATCCCAATATATGTACTTTGGCAACCTGTTTGAAACAGTTGCATGATCTATAGACAAAGAAAATGATACTGTCTTAATAATAAACGTGGAAGCAAATACAGCTGTGTTATAACACCTTCCTTAGAGAGGACAGAAACAGAGGATTTTTGTTTTGAAATTTTTGTTAATTTGGTTTTTCTAGATCATAAAAAAAAAAGTAATTATTGAACTTTGATTTCTTATTCAACTAAAAAAATAGATTTGAAAGTAACAATTTAGTCTTATAATCTTTACTAGTTTAGTTTTATTTTTTAGTTAAAGTTAGGAAGAATGCCATTCACATTGTAACTATTTCGGCATCAAAATTTTGTATCCATAAAATTAGAGTTTAGGCAGTGATACTGTTACAAAGTCTTTATATAACTACAGCAGGGTAACTAGTTTCTACATAAAAGAAAACCATCATCATATATCTCCTTATATAACTAGGAAGAATTATATAACCTTTCGTTTATTTTGTCTAAGGAAAAGGAGACAGTGGATATTTTCCCTCTATTTTAAAAATACAAAGAAAATCAACCTTTTAGAAGTTTCATCACAAAAAGTAACTTCTGCCTATGAAATATGAGGAACACTCCCACCTCTGACATTGCGATGGTGTGATCTTGGCTGTTTTCCAGATGCCCACCCAGCTGCTCTCTTACCCTGCTCCTCTACAGGATAGGGGCAGAAAAGAAGATAATTTTTATGGATTGAGATAAATTTTTCACACACACAAAAAAAAAAATAGACTTGACTTGAGGAAAATTAAATATATTGCCAGTTAAAAATGGAGTAGATGGGTAAAAAAGACGAAACTAAAAACATCTTCATTCCCTCTCACTGTTCCGCCCAGGCTCAACTTCACTACTTTACCCATTGTCTCCTCTATCCTATGTCTTTCCCTCCATGCACAAAAGGAAAATGTTGGGAATGGGTCAGTCCATAGTGGCTTCTCTCTGCTGCTCCTTCCTCTTCACACTGTTTTGCGGTTTCAGAGGGAGGGCTGTCGCTCTCTTATGGTTTGACTCCAGCTAAATGCCGAGAACTCACACACAGATCCAAAATTTCTCAGAGAAGGGAAAAAAGGATTACAAGCAACTGTGATAAGGATTATAAGCAACTGTTTATTAACTACTTCACACAAGCAAAACAGGCTCTAACTTAGAATATTAAGTATTCACTACTACTACTACTAAAATCAGAGCTTAAGAGTTTAAGAGTGAGAAGTTTGATGGATGTTACAANCTTCTCTTTCTCCTTCCCTCTGACCTTGGTGTTAATCAAACTTCTCCCTCTCCTCTCTCTTAAGTTGCCATGATGTTCTGCCTAGGCTTTTTTTTCTCTTCTCGTTCTTAAATATGTTATCACAGAGACGTTGTTGGCTGACTTTGGGCTAGCTTAGAGCAGAGAAAATTCCAGCAGTTTCTTAAAGAAGCCTCTCTCATAGCCCCCCCCCAGCTAATAAAAAACTCTGGCTACTTAAAACCACAACATACTCCCATGGGATACAGTCCTCCATCAACTGCTCAAGCATGGTTTTTTCCCCCAGGCCACAATTCTTCAAGAGTCAGTCAAGAACTGAACCTTTCCATGCAGCAAGTCTTTTAGGCCCAAACTGCTCCCGAGTGTGTCTGCCATGGACTGCAACTCCTGCCAGTAGCCTGCTCCTACCTATGCTTTCCAAAGGCTGCACCTTCCTCAAAGCTCCAGCTTAGGATCATCCATGGGTTATAACATGGCTATTTGCTCCACCATGGACCTCCATGGGCTGCAGGGGAACAGCTTCCCCATGAACTGAAGAGGAATCTCTGCTTCGGTGCCCAGAGCACCTCCTTTCCCTTATCCTGACATTGGTGTTAGCAAGGCTGTTTCTTTCACATTGGATCGGCTTTGGCCTGTGGTGTATTGCTTTAGGAATCACTTGGAGTCAGTTGTGTCATAGAGCAACTCCTGATCTCTTCTCACAGAGGCCACCCCTGCAGCCTTGTTACTACCAAAACCTTGCTGTGTAAATCACGTACAGGCAGTTTTTCAAAATACTTGCAGAAAAAAATAGTTTCCTACTTTTGAAAATTCAGACCTAAAATATTGATGATTTTAAAAATATCTTGCTAGCTAATATTATCTAAATTGGCTTCCTCTTAAAAATACATGTTGTCCATCATTTTATCTTTAAAATCTATGGATTTTTCTCCCCAATGATAGGATAACCATATTATAGTAAAGTTAGAAATTAAAAGTAGAAAAAAAAATTATTCTATGCATTTACAAGGTCCACAGTTCAGCATTCTGCACAAGTCCACTACAAAACATATTCAATTAATCCAATATTTCATAACCAGACATTTACCAAAATCATTAGAGATAATCAAAACCCCAGTTATTATTCCCCAAAATTAATTTATGTTTGTTTAAAGGTCGTATTCACAGATTAATAGATAATATTTTTCCATAAACAGGATGTTCTGGATATTGATTTATACCATTAGCAAGGGGGTTTTTCTTCATTTTATCTCTTTATAGATGAACCAGTTAGATCTATTTAATATTTGTTGCCATGCTATTTGTCAAATAATATAGCTATTAATTTAAACTGTATTTTCCATTCCAAGAAGTACAATCAATAAAACTCCACAATAGCAATGTCTGATCTCAATTGTTTCATCAATTCCGCTCATCTCAAACAACAGAATTTAAACTTTTAAAAATGGCACATGGAAACATTTTAAACCAATATACTCCCAGCTAAGAATAATATTAAGGAGATTAATATTAAGAATAATATTAAAGACATTTTATGTGAGAAATAATTAATATTAAATTTTAGATTCAGAACGTCAATCTGCATGGCATACTACTAAATGGCAGGAGACTGTACAAATTCTGTATTCGATGGAGGAGTATATATTAAAGAGCAAGACAATTGTTAATGTGAAATTATTTAGACAAGGATATAAGGATTTTATTTCGATTTTGATACCTTGTTTATAATCCAACTAAATCTGTTATTTAAACAAAAAAATGTTGCCATTGTTTACTTATACCCGCTGGAAGTATGAATCAGTCATTTCTGAATCAATAAAAGTATATTGTTCTAAGCAACTACAGTGGATCTCTCAAATACAGGTTTTGGAAAAGCTAGGATGTTCAACTAGACAGAAAAATTATTTGTCTAATAGCTTTTTTTGTTTTGACCTTCATCAGGACTTTGTAGCTACCAAAGCTTGCTTAATCTCTTCTGTTCTTCCCAGTCTTCACTTGTTTCCTAGTCTTGTTAGACTTGTCATTTCTCCCTGCTCCTTTTAAAAATGGAAAGATTTTTTTTTCTATTTCTGTATCCTAGAGAAATTCTAAATCACTCAGTTCCAATTGTCCAGATCTGAGACATATAACAAGCATTTCTGTCTTGTATAATTTTTGTTTTAGGAACACATTTTGACAGTGTGAAATAGCAATTTTGGGAGTGAATTCTCCCCAGATAATCAAAGTAATACACATACCTTATTTTTAACCAAAAGCTCTCGGTTATGATCATCAATATGCTTTCCGTGTGTTGATGATCACAACTCAGTTTAGTTATTGTTGCTTTACTTTTGCATCTCCAGAAGTCCCTGTGTTTATTTTACCTGTAATTTCAGTTTTCTGGTCTGTTCTTCCAAACTTTGCTTTTCTGCTTCAAGTTGCTCTCTCTTTCCCCATTCAGAGGTATTCTCACACTGCATTCTTTCCATCTGGAAGGGGTTGGAGTGGGAGGAAGAATAAACAAAAGAGGGAAAAAAAGATATGATTAAAAAACTCTGTTTGTCACTGGGTGATGCTAATGGCTTCACCTCAGAGTGAGGTGGGCATTTTAGAAATCAGTCCAAGATATAAGATTTCCATGTTTCAAAAAGTTAAGTAGTTGCATTAGAAAAGAAAATAGCCAAGACAGACAATTATTCATCAATTTTACCTTCACAAAAGTAAATCATAAATCATTTTTTAATATAGTAACTGGTAAGAAAATCTTATTCTTTTCCTGCTATTTATGAAAAAACAATATTAAAAATAATAAAATGTTTTAAATAACATTGAAACTCATTTTACTTGGCAGTGTCAAAGTTCATTTCTTATTCTCCAAAAGATGAAAAATCAACATGTTTTTTCTCTTCTGTTTACACTTTAGAAGGATTGTAATGAATATTTATTAAACTGAAGAAGTTCTAAAGTATGTTTTCAGTGCTGCATATTGCTATCCTTTAAATTTTCACACTAATCTGTTTCTGGTGGTCACAATTAATAGCCTTAAGGGAAATGATGTCTTTTATGGGCAATGCTGTAACCTTAATTTAGGATAACATTATGGATTCATTAACCAAATCCACATATAGGGACAATTAAATATATTAACAAAATCCACGTTACTAAGTCATATAAAGTAATTGCCTATGAACAGATTTATTCCTCAGAGACAACTACATAGAAGTTTTGTCAAGGCTGCATTAAATGTTTCTCAGATTTCAAAAATAAAAACTGGTAAAATTAATATATTTCTATAGTACAAAACAGATACTTATCAGGTACTAATACACATTGTTCAGATGATTATTATGGACTCGTACTTACTATTAACAAGCTATTATTAACTGGTTCTTAAGAAGAGATTAAAAGAGATTAAGATAGATTAAAAACTGTGAAAATAAAAGGTTCCAGTTCTTTTAACTGAGATGTAAAAAAGAACAGAAATGTTAATATATAAAACTCAGAATATTAAGAACTTTTTACAATTTTCAGGCCTGTGAGAACTAAAATTGATTTTTAATAAAAATAGAGACTGATAATTTTGTGCGGCATTTCCTTATTGAAGAAACAGAATTATCTTTGACAACAAGGCTTTAGAAAGAGCCATAGAGGTATACTTTTCCAGATATTGGGTACTTTTATTCTAAAATCAATTTCTGGCAAATAATGAAAAGCTACTGAATGTGAAGCAAAAAGAATGAGCTATTACAGCATCAGGGAAACATAATTCAGATTCTGTGAATAGTAACAATATGATTATCTAGGTAAATCAAATTTACTAGTCTGTTCCTATCTGTAGTGGTTTTACCCTTCAGGCATCCACCTGCTCTGGCGTGGGTCTCCTCCATGGGCTGCAGGTGGATTTCTTCACTCCTGTGGTCCTCCATGACCTACAGGGACACAGCCATGGTCTTCACCACGAGCTGCAGGAGAACCTGGGCTCTGGTGCCTGGAGTACCTCCTCCCCCTCCTCGTCCACTGACCTTGGTGTCTGCATTGTTGTTCACATGTTGTCACTCTGCTCTTCTCTGGCTCTCATCTTCATCTGCCCCCTAACCTTTTTTCTTCCTTCTTAAATATGTTATCACAGAGGCGCTACTATCACTCCTGATTGGCCTGGCCTTGGCCAGCGTCTGGTCTGTCCTGGAGCTGGCTGATATTGGCTCTTCTGGACCTGGAGGAAGCTTCCAGCAACTTCTTACTGAAGTCACCCCTATAGCACCTCTACCCCCCATACCAAAACCTGGGCAGAGAAACCCAATACACCATCTTATTTCTGAGTAAATGAAAAAAATTAGAAACTTAATGGAGTTAAAGAGGTTCATTCAGATTTTCAGAAGACAGTAAAAGTGACTTTTCTTCTCTGTGCTGGTGCAGCATCACCTTGAGTACTGTGTGCAGTTTTTGGCACTACAATATAAGAAGGTCATCAAACTATTAGCCTGTGTCCAGGAGAGGATGACCATGATGTTAAGACATCTTGATGACAACACTTATGAGAAGTGGCTGGAAGAAAAGAAGGCTGAGGGGTGACCTCATCATAGTCTAGAACTTCCTCAAGTGAAGGTGCTGATCTCTGTCTGGTGACCTGTGATAAGAGCCAAGAAAATGGTGTGAAACGACATCAGGTAAAGTTCAGGTTGGACATTAGGAAAAGATTCTTCACTGAGAAGGTGGTCAGTCACTGTAACAAGTTCCCCAGGGAAGTGGTCACAGCACCAAACCTGACGGAGTTCAAGGAGGGTCTGGACAATTCTCTCAGTCATATGATTTATCTAGTCCTTCAAGTAGCAGAAAGTTGGACTCAATGATCCTAATGGGTCTGTGAGAAAAAGGAGTTAAACAACAGAAGTTAGGAATTGCTGAGAAAGGCATCTACTATCGTTTTCCCAGAGTGGGGAAAGAAAGGGAGATCATGACTGCCATTTCCTGGATAACAAAGGCCACAAGATTCCCTAAACACAGACAAACACTTGCAGCTGAAGGATGTGATGGTATGAAGGTATCACTGACAATCTTCAGTGCTGGGAGCAGATGAAACCTTCTAACAAATCAGCAATCCTTTAAGAAACAATGATATATATGTATCTATTCACTCAAGAGTTGGATGCATTTGGGTCCCTTCCAATTCAGAATGTTCTGTGATACTGTGATTCTAAACAGGGAATCATAATTTTGTATCATGGGCTTTGGACTCATGTTTCTTCTGCCATGGTCTAGTGACTGGTGATAGACTACAAGATGTTAATACCAGTGCACAAGACATTGTTTGATTCTCACATGTTCCCAGTGAGGTCTTTAAACTTTACTCACTTAATTTCTATACAATAGCTGGAAATTAAGGGATCATATACCTCTATTTTGCACCAAATATTATTTCTTCCGCGTCGAATTTATGCAAGTTTATAGTTGCTCAAATACTGTCTGCTGGACTACAATCACAAAACCTATTTTTTTTTCCTAAATAAATATGCAGACAGAATATCTTACAAGAATCTCTAAAATTTCTGCAACATGAGGAACTCTGTGTTCTTACAAACATGCAAAAATGCACAAAATGCACAGCTGAAATTGTAAGCCTGAAAGTTCACCTTTTCACAGTGTTTACACTAAGCAATACAAATCAATATTAATCACTAATCAATACTAATCAATACAAATCCATTTTTGGCAGACTTTAAATTGAGATAAATCACAAAACCATCTGAGGTTGAATTTCAGTCAGGCAATTAAGCAGAAGACGACTACAAAACGAAGATCAGATGTCAAAGATAACTTTACTTACTTCTGTGACTAAAATTTCAATTGATTCTGCCCAAGATGTCTACAAGCTCCACTAATGATAAATTTGGGTTATAGTTGTCCTGATTTAAGCTGGGATAGAGTTAATTTTCTTCCTAGTAGCTGTGTTTTGAATTTAGTATGAGAATAATATTGATAACACAGGAATGTTTTCTTTGGTGGTGAGCAGTCCTTACACTAAGTCAAAACATTTTCAGCTTCTCAAAGTGCCCTGCCAGCAAGGAGGCAGGGACTGCACAAGCAACTGGGAGGAAACAACTGACCTAAAGTAGCCAAAAGGATATTCCATTCTATATGATGTCATGCTAAAAAGAAAAAAGAGGAGAGTTGGCTCTGGGGGGCTGATGCTGCTCAGAATCTAGCTAGTCATCAGTCAGCAGATGCTGAGAAGTTGCAAAGTGTATCACTTGTTTTGTACATACTTTTATCATTACTATTATTTTCTCTTCCTTTTTTGTCCTATTTAGCTGTATTTATCTTAACCCAGATGTTTTACCTTTTTTTCTGGTTCTCTCCCTCATCACATTGGCAGGGAGTAACTGAACAATTGTGTGGTGTTTAGCTGCCTGCCCATGTGTATACTATATACATAAAGAACTCCGTAATAAGTTCTGAAAAAAAAATTACTACCTTGCTTCTCTGTTATTCCTGCCATTCTTCCAAAATGAGTAGAGAGATTAAAGCAAAGAAAAAAATCAGGTCTTGAATTAAGATAGGAAGAACAAGGAAAATTAGATAATTTCTGATCTCTTTAATGGAATTTTCTGCAAAAAATCTTGTACAGTTATGGTCTTTCAGAACAAATCCAACTCTGTTCAATCCTCTTTGAGATGTTATAAGAAGGGTCTTTATATAATGGGTGCTTTAGTTTTCAGGAAAGGTTAAGTGCAATGACTAAAGGCAATGCTAGGTATTAATTAGACTTTTGAGAATGTGTTCTTCTCATTAAAACAAGGCAAACCAAAAACAAATAAGTCCAAAAAAAAAAATTCTCTCCAGAAACAAGATTAGGGATGTTGCTTGTTTTTCAGTTGAAACTGATTCCACGTTCCTGTGTTACTTTAAATGAAGCTTGTCATTTCTAATTTTTTCCCTGTCTTTCATTACTTGGAAAAAAAAATCCTTTGAATGAATCTGTGTCTGTCTTAAATTCAACTCTCTCCTTTCACTTTTCACAGAAAAAGATTTCAAAGTAATGGAACAGTAATACCTATTTTTCATTTTGAAATTTATTATTGGAAGTTCAGTTTAAAAATGCAAATTGACTGAATAGCAGTGATACCTCTCTTACATCTTCAGTGAAAAGAATTTCAGTAGGTTTTTTCCCCCAGAAAATATATATTGTAGTATTTGTACACGTAATAAGTATTTCAGATACTCTTGTGTGAAACTCCAGATTCTGATTTATAAAAGAAAGTGAAAGATAAGAAACAATTTGAAACATTTGAAAAAATCATGAGTTCTTTAATTTTTTCCTTCAAATATGAATATTTTCTTGGCATAAAATGACTTCACAGACTTGCACTGAATTTTACCTTTTAATAAGAATACCAGAATAATGATGGAAGAATGGAGTGAGGTCAAGGAACCGTCAGTGAAGTGAATAATTGCAAAGGTGAATGGTGGAAATGAAGTACAGTGTACTGACCTTTAGAAACTGGATAATTACATTTTAGAGTTAACCTGCATCCTTTTATGACTATCAAGAAAGGCAGAACCTTGAAAAAAAACCCCGGACACAAAAAAGGAACTCTACCTCATACAGTTCGTTACCAGGAAAATCTTAATGCTCTAGTTCAGTTTAAGGCAACATAACAGTGGTTGAGGCTCAAAAAGTTTTATTGAAATAAGATTTTCCCCTTAGTTAAGAGAAGATAGAGTGGGATGGAAGATAACAATTAAAGTATAATGACAGCAAAAAGACAGATGATGAAGTAGAGAAGTAGCAGTCAATATGAATTCAGATAAAAACCAGAAGAATTTCCACACATCTTTTAGGAGCAAGGTTAAGACAGCAATTTGTTTATTTTTTGTTTGCTTTAGTGCAAAATGTTCTCATCTCCCTATAAAACTTGGGAAAAGGTAAGAAAGCATATTTATAGAGTTATGATCCTCAGCCTTTTAAAAGAAACACTTAAAATAGAGTTAGACATAACACAAGCATTATAGTAAAAAAATCCTGTAGTTTTGACCTGATCTGACTGGCAACGATACCATAAAAAAAAAAAAGCGCCAATTCAGCCAGAACCTCTCCCTACAAGAATTTTTCTTCTACAAAACTGGCATTTTTTACCAAGAGCATTTTCTGAGAAAGATTCTCCAAACATCTTAAATAAAAGTTGCCCATACAAGATTCTTCACATTACATGCATAGCATTTACCAAAGCCAAATTGACTGAAAACAGTAGAGTGTATTTATTTATTTATTTGCAATCTGAACCTTACACAAGCACACCAAAATGGTGTGATAACTTCTGACGCTATCTGTATTTCCTATATGTAGGAATCAACTGGCAAACCAAATATGGCCTACAGACTTGTGATCCGGAGAGGCAAGAATTAGTGTTTAAACTAATGACTAGAAAACTCTGACAGCCTCACTCAGGTGCACATGTAAAACATCTGTTTAAATTTGTACAGATCAAAAATGAAAATTTTTAATCTATATGCTTTTTTGGGCTTTAAATGACTGTGCAGAACCTTTTTTATATTTTAAAACAGGATCAATGAATACACATTTTCAAGATTTTCAAGATTTCCTGTTTTCAAGATCACTGTTTTGTGCATGAAGGTAATTTCCATTCATCTATGTTACAAATTATTCTACAAATTTTAAGCAAGACATATATTGAACTGAAAATTTAATAGCCACAGGTTCATTATGAACTAAGGATCATGTCACTCTCCTAATAAAGAAAACCTACTGAAATAACTATAAAGCTTCATGAAGAAATCAATTAATTTGATTCTTACAGATCTTTTCCCCTGTAATTACTCAGAAAACTCAGCACAAGACGTTCTGTAACCCAGACAAGAATACTATATCTCAAAAAATGTCACATCCAACAGCCTTTTCAAAGCCAGAGCCAAGAACTCAACAGTTGTGCAGTTTTACTAGCCGGCTTCCAAGTTATTGCACATTGACAAGAATTGCAAGGATGGAGAATCTGCCATTTCACAGTGGTAGCTTTCTTCATTTATGAGATGTCATCAACTTCTAAAGTACTCAAGGTGCAGCGTCTGCCAGAAGGAATGACAAATGTGCATTTTCCTTAAATATGGCACCTGGGTAGATTGGATCAAATTAATTAGAAAATAAGCTCTGCCTGAGGAGTCTGACATCAATTGAAAGCATCACACTTCTTCATTGAGTGCATCGTGAAACATCATTACAATTCATAGCATAGTTATACCAGGTCTGAAGATCTTTCATCAGTGGTCTATAAGGAATGGTATCAAATGCTTAAAGATACTCTCTCAGCATAACTGGGAGAAAACGAAATGCGCTGGAGGATCCAGAAAAAACTCATATAGGCAGAAGCATCTTCAAAGAGATATTCTATACAAGAGAAGAGAACAGTTAGATTAATGAATCTGATTCTCTGAAATCACTTTTCATTTTAGTTCAGCACTGTCTACAAAACTTGGAAGATGACAATGTTTCCATTCCACTACATAACTCCCTTTGAGAAAGATGTAAGAACACAGACTCCGCATAGGCAAGACACTCACGTACAAGTGGATAGGAAACAATTCCAAGAATCTTCACTTGCAAAGTAACCTCTATTTCTTTGGGGTATGAGATGATTTTGGTTTGGTTTTTTTTGTTT
>WEIV01021714.1:0-126158 GCA_013390005.1 Calyptomena viridis | reverse complement strand
TCTGGGAACAAAAGATGCTCCTGAAGCTCAGGTACTTGCCCAGAATGTGCTGGTGGTAACCCAAGTGTCTCTGGTAAAGGAGGAAAAGCAAAAAGATTTTGACACCTTGTTTAACTAGGAGAAGCTAGAGATTTTGGTTCTGTTGCTGACAAACATACCCTATACAGGCACTCCCATTAGATTTAGAGAGTTGTTTCAAGTGTGAGAGGAACACACTCTTAATTTCAGTCCAACTTAAACCTCTGCTGGTTCACATGATCATTTTGGCACTCAGACCATTTGCAGAAGCTTCTTTCTAATGTTATTTCCTCTGTATGCATACCTACATGGGGCACTTCCATGTTTACTATTTGCCTGACCTTCAAATGCCGTTTAATAGCACAGCTGGAGATAGCAAACCCAGCAAGTGCTCCCTGGCACCTGAATCCAAAGAATGTGACCAAGTTGTCACCGCCTGTTCCTGGCTATGGCAATTGACCTCAGCAATGTCTCTTTCATCAGGCCACATCCCAGTCCTGGAGGAAGCCTTCCAAATATATCAGCCAACCAAGTATAGCAGAGACCCACAGAAGGAGCCAAGGTTCAACAGCATATGCTGCTGCTTCACTCTCAGCCCCACCACGACACACCCCCAAGAGCTCTCCATGTCCCACCTGCTCTGCAAGTGCTGGGGCAGCCACAGCATTCACCCATCTGCCTGCCCTGCTGCAGGCTTAGGATATCTGCACCCAAGCTGGTGCACCAGGGCCATGCAAGGTGGGGCAGACCCTGGTCCTTGTACCACACGCCACAGTTGCACCTTTAGACAACTCTTATCCTCAGAGACACTAGTTTTACCCACACACCCCCCTTTCACCAGGTCTAATCACTACACCTGACCTGAATTTCCTGTGGCTAGACAAGGTCTGCCAGCTCCAGCCCCATATACTAACCCTGGCACATTATCTGAGGCTGTGCTTCTCTCAGTAGGGGCACACATCACCCTTGCCCTGACCTCCCATCTCTACCCACTCCCTGACTGCTCACAGAAAACCCCCAGCTTGCCCTGATCCCCCAACTTGCCCTGATCCCCTGGCCTTGCCCTGGATACCCCCACACTCTCACATCCCATGTGAGAGTGGACAGCCATATCTATGGGGTCACACAGTGGCAATGGGACTGCTGGCTCTCCTCTACAATCACTGAGTCACTGTGTCTCCAAGAAAGCAGCTGGAGCAATGCTGAAGCTATGTAATAGGATGGCTCTTTGCTGAGTATCCCAACCCTCTAGCTATAAAATCAGCTCTTCATCATGAGTCATCTGACTATCTAGTACCAGGGAACGAGCTGGACTAGAGGTGACACACCCCCAAGGACACAGAGATCTATGTTTTGAGACACTGCATCTGCACAAAGTCAGTGGCAAGCATCTGAAGCCAGTCACTGTTTTCACAGAAAACAAACCATAATGCTGGTGAACTTACAGCATCTTTCCATCCTGCATCCAGCCAGAAGGATGAGCACGAAGTTCTGCAATTCATCCTTCAACACAACTCCAGGGCAGCAGAGATGACTCTCAGGGCAGAGATGGGCAAGCACACATGTGGCAGAGGTGGCCTGGATTCATCCACAGGGGCTGAGCAAATGCCACAGCAGCAAAACCCACAGAGCAGTGCACTGCCCCAGCTCTCCAGCTACCTAGTGAGCTGACTGTGACCACCTGGGGCACAGAGGCAGTAGTGTGGTGCTGTAGGACACACTTTAGGGATGGGAGGCAATGTCAGCATGAAGAACACTTACCACCTCTGACAGACCTTTGAACATGAGGTCAGCCATCATGCTAAAGGCAACACGTTATCAATTTGTCCAGCACCAATAACATTTTTGTTATCCTTATCCTGTGACTCAGCACTCTGCATTTTTCATTTACTGGTATGACAAAAGAGCCAATGCAAAAAGCAGGGGAGACAGGCGTGGAGAAGTATGCCAAGGAGCTGGTACCGCTGACACTACACGAGAGCCGTGTGACAGCTGGAAGAGGAATGAGTACAACTGATGCGTAGCCAAGCAGTGTAAAGTCGTCATGTGTGCGAGGGAAATCTCTCTGCATCTGCCAGCATGAAGTGCGTCAGAGCTTAGACACAGAGTGGAATCTTGCATCCACTGAAGTAAGTGGTAAGGCTCCGACGGACCAGGACGTGTTCCTTAATCTGTAGGTAAGCACCAGGATATTCATACAACTTGTTTGCTCTCTTACATCATGAAAAACCAAACTCCCTTGGCTTAGAAAATAAAACTTATTCTGAGTTTTAGCAAGCTGTTAAGGCAGCTGCCTGATGAACAACACACTTATGAGCTCAGGCAGCATTTTGCATCACTGAGCCAGCATGCCCCTGTCACACAAGAGAAAGCACACGTAGCTGGGTCCCACACCCAAGGTCAGAGCTGCTCCACAGTGTGTGGGTGGCATCCCCTGAGGTCAGCCATTGGCTCAAGAATGCAGTGGTGACACTTGTCCCCACACAGTAGAGAAGGTTAGCACACGTCTTTTCCCTTAGACTGTGTCAGCTCAGGTAACTGCCACTCCTGGTTTGGGCCAAGAGCAGTGGGATAAGGATCAGTGTTATTCCAACAAGCCTGCCCTCATCTTGGTGCTTCTGAAGGTCAGGCATCCTGCCATCCTAGGCTTCTTTCTAACCTGTCAAAAAGTGACAGCATTCTCAAAATTAAATCAGTAGCTGTCCCAGGTATGTTACAGGCATAATTAAAAGAAACTGATGGACATTTTAATATCCATTGCTCTTGAATCAGTAATGGATTGCTAAAAATGGGGTTGCCTTGGTCTTAAGCTCCAAAAGATGAGCCCATCATAGAGCACATTGTGGCTCTAAGCAGGAGTCAAACTCCAGACACTAACTAAAATTAATGCAGTTCAGCATTAGACTGCAGCTTAACTGAGCCAGTGAGCAGGAATGTTCTGTGTTCTAGTAGGGTGCAAAGAAAGGGAAGCTGAGTAACTCCTACTTTCTTTCTACATAGAGAGAGTAGCCCAAGTTCTGACCCTTTTACATCGCTTTAAAGCCAACTTCATTGCTGGTGGCAGAAGCTGTCTGAGGGAAATCTACAGATGGACTAAGAAGTAGAAAAGGGCCTTGAGGAGGGGAAATACCAGCTAATCAGGTCTGGAAAGGTAAATTCAGATGGTCCTCGCTGCACCACACATCAGCATGACTGGAATTAGGTTCACCTCAGTTAAGGAAATCTTCCCTTAGTGAAAGGTGGGACTACAGGAGGCTGCAGCTCCCAGGCTCCCCAGCCCCCACTGCAGTGGCAGGTAGCAGAGCAGTGGCTCTTGGCATCATGGTCCCTCATGCCCTGCAGGGATTTCCTACAGAACAAACCCTTGCCTTTTACTCCAGGATGGAACCCAATTTCAGAATAAACCACCACAAGATACAACAGGGCCCCTTTAAATCATGGGGCCTGTACCTCCACACCTGCCAAAGATCCACAATATACAGCAGAGTGTATTATTAACTTTATACCAAGGCAAGCTAGGTTTCTCAAGACCAGCTACAATGAGGATCTATTAAATCAATTTAAATCAAAACCTAGTCTGCCTTCAAGTGACTTCCAATTACAATGCAGTAACATTATTAAAGGGCTCAGACAGACAAATTAAAGAGCTACACTGAGGAGGAATCATTTCCCAGAGGGCTAATTTTCACCATCCTCAAAAATAAAAGCCTCTAGAAGTTCATATTTCTGATTTTTAAAAAACCCCAAAACCACAACAGCAAATTAAAAGACTTGCCAACATTATGTCACTGCTCAGTTTTCCCCTTTGGATTCATTTTTTTTCCCCTACTCAATTGCCACGAAACCGAAAGGGTAAAATCATGAAGCAGTGCCTTCTTCACATCTGAATACCCATGTTCCAGCTGAAGCCTTGATAAAGAAAAGGACGTGATGACAGGAAAAAATTAATTGCAGCTTTGTTGAATGGTTTGTATTCTTAGCAGGGAAACAAACAGAGGAAGCCTATTTGATCATTCAAAGAATCAGGAGCCAGTTTGCAACAGAGTGATAAACTCGGATTAAGGAGGAAGATTAGAAAGTGGAATTTTGCAAATCAATTTCAAAAATTCAAGACCAAAGAGGACATGATCCATTTATCTGTTTATTGATCTGAGGAGTAACCACCTCAGTAACTCCTGGAACTCTCTGCCATACACTCAAAATGAGCCAAAGTCAAAAGCAGTAATTTCCCATGCCTGAGAGAAGAACTTTTTACACTTCAAAAATATAGACTTCATTACCATATTAATGAAATTAACTAAAAAGTATTACTAATTGTATTTTAATATGTCTATATTATTTGAGTGTTTATAAAAAAAATATGTATTCACATGCACTAAAATGAGCTGCTCATTGACATCAGTATTTGCCCAGCCTGAACATTTAACTAAGAGCCTGGAAAAGTCATGCTCTTGCATCACATCAGAGACTTCATCAGACATGAGAGGCAGGTGGTGGAAAATTCATCTCCGAAAAACTACAGGAAGAAACATCCATCATCTTCCATGCTGGAGGTCAGGCAAAGCCCTAGCATAAGTCAAGGATGACACAGCTTCTCATTTTCCTCTGACAAACACTAGCTTGTCCAAATCACCTCCAAATCAAGACAGCTAGTCAAGTTTACACTCATGCAAAACGAGGCCTTTTTAAGTTTGGTAGAGAATCCTGGGGGAAAAAAAACAACCTTAAGGAAAGACCCTAACTTATGTGACTCCTGACCTAGAATATCATTGTTCTCACCAATCCCCCCTACCTCTCACACTCATTTGTCTTCAAGTTCAGAATTTGCTTTCATTTCCCTCCATCACCACAAGCCTTTATTTTTTCGTTTTCTTAAAATTCATAATTGCAGCTCCTGAATTCAGCTCCTGAACAAAACTGATTGAGAAGCAAAGTCATCTAGCTGACCTGAAACTGCTTTCCACTACCCTCACTTTGTTTGAGTAGAGTTATTTTTTCCCCTTGGGTTGTGTTGGGTTTTTACACCCTTGTTTTTAATTATTTATTTACTTTTCCTCTTATACACACCTGGTCACACAAAAATGCCACCTAACCATATTTTTGTCCCCAGCAACAGTCAGCTCAGGACAAACATGGTCACTATACATGTATTTCCACACCAGGGGAAACTCCACTGTTGGGAACCTCACCCCAGTTCACACACTGCTGAAACCTGTCAGATAGAAGACATGCTGGAGTTGATGACTGTTCTTGACTACACAATTTTCCTTTGAACTTCACTGGGAGCGGAGCCAACAAACCAGGTATGTTTTGGCCCAAAACCATACAAGGCATGAAGCCCTCCACTCTTGTGACCAAACATATTCTTACCTGGTCAAGAGAGTGATCACCTCCTTCCCAGGCTCACACAGCCTCAGCCAGCCCATTATTCCTACGGGCAAAACACAAACTGGAAGGAGGAGAAACATATCTTCCTACATGATCTATGAACTGCATCTGGAAGGAGGACATGGGTGATTCCACCTGGCACCTTCAACACCTTCCCCATCTGCTTTTCATAGTAGCTTTTAAAGCACTAGCTCTGTTGAAATGGCAGGACTGCATGGTAATCATGGGGAAATGACAGAAAATATCAAAACAGAAAGAGCGAGAAAACAAAATTCAAGAGGTCTGGACCCTTGGCTGCTATGTGACCATGGAAAAAACTCCCTCTCCTCCATGCTCCAGCCTCTCCATCTCTCTAGCGGGGTGGAAATTCTTCTCAAGCTCTTAGGGGTCTTCCTTCACAATACATGCTCAGGTGAAGATAAAAAAAGTCTAGACTGGAATCTTTTTCTATAGCAGAGAAATTCCATATTAAAATATTCTTATTTTCAATTGCATTTGGCAATTAAGCAAACCTGTGCCATGCTCCTGCACATAGACACAAAGAAGGCATACACAAGGTTCATTTTTGTTGATTTGGGGTTTTTTTAATGTTCTGTTTGGTTCTTTTTAAAAACACCTTAGTTCTCTTTGAGGCTGTGCAAGAGCCCAGACACGAGGTCACACCTTGCTACACTGTTTCTTCAGTTCTGCGTAATGCCAACCCTAAATGTTAAACCGGAATGGAAAACACTTGAGGTTCTCACACTGGACTGCAGGAACACCTACACTGAAGTCAAACAACACTTTTGTCAGCAAAACAACCAACAGCTGTAGCAGCTGCTAATTTCATGCCTCCCTTTCCAATTTCCCAGGCCAAACATGGCATGGGTGCAGAACAACCATGACTCCCCAGCAGGGCAGTAGCTGGCTTATTCCATTGCTTCCCAGGCAAACGACCAAGGTGGGTGCTGATTTATCTCAGAAGGGCATTTGCCTCCATAGCACAGGACTGAATAAAAACAATATTGTGGACTAAATTATCACTGGTTTATCTCCACTGACAGCAAAAGACAACAAATTAATCTGGCAACATGAATCAGATGGAGGAAATAGGAACACTGAGGCAGAGAGCACAGGATCATGTACTTTGTCTGAAAACTCTTATGTTTATGCCCTTAAAATGCATGCTAAGTTCTTTCTCTAAAAGTACGTATCTTTAACCTAAAATATGCCTTATAGCATAAAACCACACCTGCAGGCACAAGGTCAAAAGCATTTTTTTGTGTAGAAATATTTTTGAGCATCACCACATACAGGATTACTATACTTTCTATGAATAGCAAGTCTGGCAACTACACAAGATATACCTTGCTCCAGGCACCAGGCATGGTTTGTGTTGGAGGTAAGAGACCGTATGCGCATGCCACAGCTCCAACATCTGGAAAGCTATGCTACAAAATGAGGCTGACAGGGTGGCTGCTTCTCCTTCACATGTAGCCTGTAAGTAGCTTCCCAGCAGCTGCCAGCTAAGGCAGCTGGTTTTTCCTGTAGCATTTTGCTGATGATGTTTATCCTGCAGTGCCTGGCATTGTGAGATTCTCAAACTGTGGATCCTCAGCTATGTTCCTCAAACTCAAGCAACAACACTACTGCAGTTCAGTTGTACGTATGCAACCCAAGGTCAGTGGTCCTACTACTTCTACAGAAGTCAAAATTAATTTGTGAATGAAAGCATCCTCCACTCACGTAAAACAAACCAATGCAAGCCAGAATAGTTTTGAGTTTTGAAGATAAAAGGATCCTGATGTTAAAGGTGGATTTGGTTTCTACTCCCAAGCCCTGGCACACTCTCCCACTTCAGAAGCCTTTTCTTTCAATGCCTTTTTTCTCCCCCATCAATGGCATTGTTGTCTTCCTGGCCAGCCTGACACAGCAGCAGTTTGTCAGTCCCAAGTGCTCTTGGTGAGTGTTTGCAGTGGTGCTGTGGAGCTGTGATGCTGGAAGGATGTGAAAGGCCAAAAGAAGAGTTTTCTTCAGAAGCCCTCCTTGCAGGGACTTGGAAAGATCTGGGGAGAGGATGATGGATGGTAGGAGGAGATAGGCAGTATTTCTGCAGCCAGGGAAACAGTTCAGAGCAGAAAGGGCTGGTGCATATGATACCCACTGCTGGAGTATCATACTTTCACAACAGACACACCCCTTTCTAATTCACTGTCACCCATCTAGCTCACCAAGACAGACCAAAGAGCTGGTATTTCCAGGGAGCAGTACCAGCTATCAAGGATTTATCCTCTGTTTGGCACCTGTCTCAGGAAAACACTTAAGACAGCCAACACACATGGCCTTGTCATACAGAATCTGTAGCTCTGAGCTCAACTCTGGTGACCTTCTCAGCACCAAATGCTTCTTGCCAGCATTTGGAGAGAGGTAGGAGGATGCAAAGCAGCTAAGGCTGGGACAGAGCACAGACAACAGTGTTCAGAAGGGTATGTCAGCAGAAGAGGCTGTGCACAGACTGGGTTAAAACCGAACAGTGGCCTTGAGAACAAAGCAGCTGTGGTTAGGCAAAATGTGCGTCACAAGCAGAGCCGGGAGTTGGGCGCGTCCCTTTTCATCTCCAGTCTGTCACACACACTGCTCTGCTCAGTGGCACCCAGCATTTGCTACACATCAGTTCCCTTGTATGGGGACTGAAACAAGGCCAAATTTGGAGCATCACCAAGCCTCCAAGACTGCAATCTAGAGCCATGACTTGAAAAGGACTAACAAACACCAGAATCCCGAGGAGCTGGTCTTCACCAGGGGACCAAAGCATGCAGTGAGAAAGACTATGTCTCTGTGTAGGCTTCTGCTCTCTTAATCTTGTCATTGCTGCACTTCGACGGCTCAGACATACACAGAGATCCCTTTTCCAAAACACTCCAAAGAGAAACAGAGCAATGATCAGCTAAAAGATGTATTGATTCCCTCTGACAGAGTACAGGGGGCCAACAAAAGAACGTAATTCAGACACCCACAGCATGGCAGTGCCTCAGCCCCTCCTCCAGGAGTTTGAGCAGTGAGATACAGGTCACACAGGCTCTCTTGGCTCCTGCTGATGTCCTGTGCAACAGGAAGGGACAGGGAGAGAGGTTGCTGAGCCCCAAGCTGCATCTTCTCTCTTGTCAGGCAGCTCTGTCCAAGAGCTGCCTACAGCCACCAGAAGTACCTCTCCCAAGCTGGGGAACTGCACTCCCACCTCCGGCTGCACTTGGGGCACCCCTCCAGATGGCTTACCCCAGCAGTTTGCCCACCCACAGCTTCTTCAGCACCTGGGAGCTGCAGAAAGAGAGGAAAATCAGCATCAGGGCCTGCTGCCCCCCAGACTGTGGGCAGACATGTCCACTCCACGGGGAAGAACACAGTCAGGACACAGCCCTGTGGAGGGGTGTAGGACAGAGGTGCTGCCCCAGCCCTGGCTCCCATTCTCCTGCCAGAGCAGCTGCCTTTGCTCTTCCTTTCTGGGGACCAAAATGTGACCAGGGGATGCAGGACATGGACATGCTCCCATCCTTCCATGCTGGCATGCTGCCCAGGTTCTGCACATTCACAGTGTGGTGTGGGCATAGCTTAGAACCTCTTCTGCCCAACTATGGGACATGGCACCACAACTCATCCAAAAGTGGCAATGTAGGAGATTAATGACACCAATATCTACCATTGCCATGAGTTAGGGGAGGAGTCTCCTAAGCAGTAACAGTCACCTTTCCTTGCCTCAAAATATGCCTCTAGGACAATATAAACACACATTTTAAAGCAATGGAATGAACCCACAACTACGAATTTATTTTGCCTCTGCCACAAAGCCATGCAAAACTTCAAAAGGAAAAAGGACTCCGTTTCTTTCTGTAATCAATAGGACTCTCCAAGGAAGTCTCGCTGCAGCAGGATGCCCAGGCATCAGGTCCCAGCAGTACCTCACTGACTGCACACACTACTGTGGGGGGAATATTCGGGAAAAACAGACCAGAGGTGCTGTACTTAGGTCACCACTATTAACATCCTGTAAAAAGGATGTGGAGGTAGAGGGATGGTGTACCAGCAGAAGCAATGCATCTGGGGATCCACTTTTTCCAGCTCCTATGAAAGCCAGGAAGAGGACAGCGAGTCCAGTGTTGCTGCAGCCCTGAAACGCTCTGCAGTTTGCTCAGCCCGTGGACAGGGATCTGCATGACTAGATTTGATTAGGTACTCTTGGCACCGTCCTTGACTGCTGGTCTGAGCTCCCCTCTCATAAGCAGAAGTAAATGAAACAGGAATTATGTAACATGAGGGCTGAGTGATGCAATAGTGACTGGAATGGAAACAAATGCCTCTCAAATCAATGATTTGCAGACATGTCATATCATTTACTAGCATTTCACTGTAACCTCTCTCCATGAGGAGAAAAAATATTATGGAGCAGGCGGCTCTGTCTTTGGTATAGAGCTAAAGGCTCGTGCAAGGCGTTGACTCCTTGGCTACAAGATGCTTTCGTAGCCAAACACCATGAAATAAGAGGCTCCCCTTCCAGTTCAAAGTCACCACTGGATGCAAGTGATTCAATTTCTTGTAAGTCACCATGAAACTTTTCAGCCTGAGAGCAAAAAAATCAAGTCTTTTTTGGCTCTCTCTTCATCAGTAATCAATATCCACTTGAATTCACATCAAGTCACAAAGCAGCAGGCAGTTGCAGTGCCTGTTGCCAGTTTCTCCCCTCTCCACATACCTCCTGGTCCAATTTTCTGCACCCCTTGACTTCCTCTCCCAATTTCTGGAGGGGTCAGGGAAAGCAAATGCACTTTCCCAAGGAATCTCCCCACGCATTGTCTCAGCCAACAAACTGCCTTCATTAAACTGAAGTTTGGTATCTGCATTGCAGAAGATAAACACCTTGGCAAAGCAGGTCAAGCAATATCCAAGGACAAATCTCCACTTCAAGGGAGGTGAACTCCAAGGGGAGCGTAAGCAGAGGAAAAAAAAGCACAAAGGTGCTGGAAGCAGAAATAAAGATGGTAACTGTAGCATGAAAACTGAGAAATAGGGCAACGCAACGGAAGCCTCAACCACAAATGCATCCATACTACAGAGAGACATCACTATCAGGGCTGGCTGCTGTCTCTCCAAGTTTTCCATAAGTGTTGTGGAGGGACTTCAACCAACACGTGCAGAGGGCAGAACTGCAAGCGTTCAACACAAGCTTCTTCCTTTTTACTCACCTGAACAACAGCATCCTACTACACATTCAACTTTTTGCTAAGCAACTTCCCACTTCCTAGCTTGCACTTTGAGGTATTTTCAAGAGCCTTTTGGTGGGTGTTGTAGGGGGTTTTTGCCCCATATCATCATCCTTCATTCACTCCACACCACATAGGGACCCAGAGGCAGAAGCCACATGGGGAACTCATTCTGACTCATCCCTGAAGAAGCATTCAACAGGTGGATCAAGACAAAAGTCATAACACACATCCTGAAAGAGACATTTCTAACCACCCTCACTGCACAGAGCATTCCAGATCTAAGCTCTAGCCATGACAATTATGGGTTTGTGCCTCAAAATGCTATAGCCACTGACAGAGTTGCTTAAGTGAACTTGGAGTTGTCACCTCTGAGCCACTTGACATCCAGGCCACTCATTTTATTGAAAGCACAGGGTACAAATGAGCATAACCACAAATGGACATCTTTCAAAATAGGAGACAAAGACTGTGACTTAGGAGACAAACCCTGTGGGGAAGAGAAAACACAGGTACAGCAATGAGACTGAAGATGTTTTCTTTCAGGTTTATGCTGTGATTTTAAAAACAGTTGATAACTATAGCCTTGCTGCAAAAAAACTAACCCTGCTCAAATAAATGGAATAATAGAAAATATTTACTCAATGTATATCACTGGTATTTAACACAGTTAACTACTAAAAATGAAGTTAAGTGTTTTAGTAGATGTGCACATTCCTCAGAAACATAGTTAAGTGGGAACAGGAAGAGATAGTAATTACTACCTGGTATGCACAGTCCCCCACGCTCATTAATTGTTTCCACTGCAGTCTGGGTTTGCTCCCTAGCGTGAAGCAGTGTGACAGAAATGACTTACCAGCAAGCAAGACCTTCTTGCTCTTTTATGAATGATCTCTCTCCTTCCTCTTAACCTCTTCACACAGCAGGGAGCCCAGGTTGCTAAATACACCGCCTGCTGTGGTTTGTCACTGGCTGTTGTCACCCTTTTCTTAATGACATGTTTTTCCATCCAGAAGAGCTACCACCCCCTTGTAATTTCTAGTAGTGCATTAGTGTCTCATTACACAACACACCAAGGCACTAATTGAAATGCAAAGGACAAGAGCCCTGGCATTAACTTGATAGTGGAGGATGGATCCATCACTCCGACCTTTCCCCTTATGTCTGGTTTTAAACTATGATGAAGCTTGTGATTTTGATTTAAGGTCAGGCTGTGCTTACAGCTGTTCTTCAATGTACTGGGAAGGACAACCTGAGGCCAGGAATTTCTGGGCAGCTAATGGTCTATGAAGGAGCAATGGACAGCTGACAGGTTCCCAGGTCAATTGATCAACAGTAATGATGGCAGGTCCCAATGGAGGGCAGCTCCTCAGTGGGTAAATGGGAGCAAGGTCCAGGGGGCAACAACACTGTACAGCACAGGACAGATGATTTTGGGGAAAGACTCTCTAAACTCAGTTAATTTGCTTCAGTATTTTACAATTAAGATTCCTCCTGACCAAGGGCTAACTCCATGCCAGGGAACAGCATGGCTACTTGTAAGAATGCTAGTGGAGACCATGGTTATTTTGCCACCTGCCACCATCTTAAATTGGTTTACATGAGGTTTACAGTGGATAGTTTCCTTGCTGATGAAGCCCACACCAAGCAAGGGAACTTCCACTTTATCTGAAGTCAGAGCTTGATGCACACAGACACTTTTCTCCAGGGCTACTGTTCACCTCTGGACCTTGCCTTTTCTCAGTCCTATGTGAAGGGCAGCCAGCTTCCCAAAAGGCCACAAGATGCTTACTTGTTCAAACCCACCCATGAATTTCATATGGTCTTGATCAACATTGCTGCTGCCATAACCAAAGGACATAATCACATGGCATTGCCCAACTTTACTGCTTTTTAAGAAGAGCAGCCTACTGAGACAATTATCACAGGTGCATCAAAGCCATTTGAATTCAATGCCACAAAGCCCATTCTCTGCTTAAATAAGCTTTCCTGCTAAACGAATCTTAAAAAGCCAGGGCTACCAGACTTTAATTCCCTTCTTTTTTATGCTTTTTCCAGGCTCTGCAGTGTAACAGATTTCGATCTACTCCAAGTTCTTCTTTATCATTTCTTTTCTGCTTAAATCAGGAGAAAAAAGAAGTTACAATTAAAGTAAACCCATGTGAGAACAGAACATACCAGTACTTTGACCCTATTTCATTCTAATTTTGTGAAGATGCAACAAAGTCCTGCAAAGTAACTATTCATCATCACAGAATCAAAAGCAGCCAATGCCAAGACACATATCCTTCTTATCAAGCCCTTTCACAGTAATTTTGGGGGAAAAAAACACAAAACAAAACAATAAGACTTTTAAAAAAATTGTTTAGAGCATGCCAGCAATTAAAATGACAACTGGAAATAAAACCATTCAAAAATCTGATTTCTCCATTGTCAAGACTAAGATACGCTCCCTTAAACCAATAGTTTAAACTTTTTCTCAGATAAAGCTATTAGAACAGAAATCCTAATCTCCAGTTGAAATTAAAGGTTCACAAAACACCAAAAGGAAGGTTTTATTGGAGACAAGTTGATTCTTTTCAATTTCAGTGAACACAGTTCCAAAGCAAGAAAAACAAAACCAGACACACTTTGCAAATGTTAACGTTTTCAATTTTCCAGTTTCTCTTTTGGGAAGAGAAGCAAGAACTACATAACAAATTGTCCTGAATGCTTGTGCTTTTCTGGTCCATGTTTTCCTCCTCCAGACATAAGGGCTTTAAGATGTAAAACACTGTCAAAAATCTGCATCCTTTTAATTGAAAATTTGATGATAAGACCACAAGCTTGTAACTAATAACAACAGATTTTTGGCAGAATATATTAACTAGGTAAAGCTTCATTTGATATCAGTACAAAAGGTATTATCCTGCCAAAACAAAGGGCAGTCAGGTTTAAAAACACGCCACCATTTTCTCCTGTTGAAGACATCCCACCTTATGGTCCACAACATCCTGCTAGCATGAACCAGACTTTAGAGTAGCTGCAGCCTCCCCATGCAAACATTAGAATGAAGGCAACATGTTGGTATGGAATAATTGCCTGTCATAATCCAGCTGTGCTATCAGCTTGTGGCATTTACCTCAAACCTACAACAAGTTCTCAGACTTTACCAACAGATCACTGATTTTGGTCTCCAAAGACGGATTAAGCTAAAATTCATCCTCTGGCTAGGCAGGTATTTGTGATTTGAAAACAAGATAGAATGTCCACAATTTCCATGGCAGCTTATCCCAGCAGCCAATTGCTTTCTTACCAATTTGTGCACAAAGTCCACCCTATTTGCTGAATTTGGCTTCCATGTACTGGCCCCTATTCTACCTTTTCCTCACCACTTTTCCCCCCAGTTACCATTCATCACTGTCCTCAGATCTCCCCCCACCTCTCATCCTCTTGTCAGGGCTGAGGTCCTGGATTTCACCATAAGAACACATCCTCTCTAACCCCAGCCCTGAGTTTGTGGCCTTCACCTGAAATTTTACAAGTTTGTTTGGTTAAACTGCACAGATTCATCAACACATTGCATGTCTGATGACTGCTCAGGGAGGACTAATGGGATCTAAGACCTGACAAGAGCTTCAGGGCACCCCAACAAAAATTAACTTAAAGTAGATCTATCTGCAGAGTCTTCCACCTTTTCACACACACTTCACAGGGGCTGACACCAGCAGATCCAGGTCCTCACCACAGAGACCAGTGTATTTCTGCCAGGACTTCTGCAATGCATGAAATTTCAAGGTGCGAATGACCCTCGGGTGTCACCTCCCACTGGTACTCAATAGCACCTCCAGATAATTGTTCATTTTTGTTACTTCCCACATCTTCAACTCCTGATATTTTCACTGAGTCAGTTTCGAACCCATTTCAAGCTGCCAATGGTCAGTCTTGAACCCATCAAATATTTATAAACAAATGAAGTGCTTTCGGAAATACTAAGCTCCAGCAGCTTCCATTAAAAAAAAACCCCAAAACTATATTGGAGGGTCAAAAGGAAGAAAGGAATACTTCTCTGAACCAAAGGCAAAGCAAGCTTAACCATCCTCAGACCCCAGGAAAATCCACCAGTGGTGAATATAGTCCCAGTCCAAGAAACACTACATTTGGCATCCACATCCAGACAGATACCAGAGAACAAAGCCACGAGGCCCAAATACCAAACTTAATCCACTGCACTGATAGCTTCCAGGAGATGGGGTTTTTTTAAATTAATCTTACTATTATAACTCAAGTAAGCGTCGGATCATAGAGGAACCACAAACTTGGGACCCTCAGAGCAGCCTCCACTGCCATCAGGGCCTCTCCAACTCTCAGAGGTGGCAGCAAAAACCTCTGGTTAGTACGGGCAGCTTTTTAAAATTATTATTAGTATCTCTCTTTAAAAAACTTTAAAATGAAGCAATTACTAATTATTGGCAGATTTGTCAACTCCAATCCTACATGTACTGAGTTGCCTGCACTCAGGGTGACTTTGGTTTGCTACTAAAACAAGACAGAAGCATTACAGAGCAAGGAAAGCAAGCAAAATCCGTTCAGCAGAAGTAAATGACCACAGTTCACACATAATACACTCAAATGCATCAGTCTGGCACATTGTTGAAACCCAATAAAGCTCCCGACTTGGCTACACACGCCCCAGCAGTTTACACTAAACATCTAGAATACAGGCTCAGGTGAAGCCTCTGCAGATGTAGTTTTGTCCCCAAGCTTTAAGATATTAGGTACATACCCAGTTAAATGTAACAGCAACAAACTTTAAGCCTTTAGAACTTTAAGCCTTTAAAAACGATCATGGTTTGTAACAGGGCCTTGTATCACAAAGCCATCACATTGCCACTCCCAGCTTTGCTCACCAGGCCCAAATGGACTACAGGAAAGAACACCCCACAATTCCCACAACACCACTTACTGCCTTCCCACAGCCAGGACAGCATTCAAGGACCTCTTCAGCTGCAGAGGTAAAACTGAGCCAAAATGAGCAGAGTTTGGTTTGAGATAACCCCTGCAGAGTACAGAGGCATTTCACTGGGTTTTTAGTCCTGGGATAAAACAGCATGGATGCACCAGCAGGTTTGAAAATATCATAACAAGCCCATAAAACACAAAATCTTACTTAGTGCCAGCATCAAGTTTTAGTCAGAGCAGACTGTTCATTACCCTTGGTCGCAAGCTGCAACACTGAGATGCTGCAAATAGTCAGAGCTGAGCAACCCCGTGTTTTCCAGCACTGCTGGCCTAAAACACCTTGGCTTGTCACAGCTGTAACAGGGATGGGCAACAAGCCTTTATTTCCCAGCCAGCCCCATTTAACTAGTGATTCGTGCATTCAGGTGGCTGCCATTAAGCTGAAAATAGTGCCACTGCCTTCCAGCTCTTGCTTGGTTATGTAAACTCAAAACTACCAAGGGAATGATCCACTCCATGTTGCAGTCTAATAAATTTTGCTACAGCCTGTCTCTCTGCATAAAGGAGATGCATCCAACACAAACAGTGGGATTCTGCTCTAGAAGAGCTCAGTGTTTGAGGAGAAAAGGGGAAAAAGATTAAAAATCAAAATCCAGTACTGCTGGTTAGAGAAGGCTGAACTCAAGTACATAAAGCAGGACTTGGAGACTTGTACCATGATGAAATTAGATGCTCTCCCCACATATGGTCTTACTGGTTCTCACATAGCTTCCTTCAGGTTCTCAACACTCTGACTTAGAAAATTAAAAAAAGTAAGGTCTGCCACTGCTACAAGTGTAGAAAGCACAACTCAATGGCATTTTTTCAGTTAGACTGCAAAAGGAATATTCCTGTCCAACAGCACTGGCCAGCACCTCAACCTGCACTGGCACAGCCAGCAACAACCCTGTTCTGGCGCTGGCTGGTGCCCAGCAAGTCCTTCCAGCCTCACAAGACAATTAGTCTGTTTTGCTAAGCTGCTTTCATGCTGCTTCACATGAGAAAGCAGGCGTTCAGGCAGCCTGGCTGAGCCGCTGTGGTGCGACGGGCAGGGATGCGGGGGCACCGCTGCAGGGGCAGCAGGTGTCTCTCAAGATTCCACACTTTCCCTCACCGGGGATTCCTAATCCTGTCAGAGTCAATTTGTTGTCAATTTTCCACAGGGCTTAAGTGCCAACAGAGAATTGGTTTATCAAGGGAAACATTTCCTCTCAAAAGCTTTAATTATTTCCATATATGTTGGGTAGAATGTGCACAGGAGTGATTTACAGAGGGGGAAGCGAGAGAAAGGAAAGAACAATGCAGGGATGGGCCCAGCTCATCTCCATCATGATGCACGACTGCTCCTTACAGCTCCTGGTAATGGTCCATGCCATTTGGTTTCTCTCACCATAGGGGACTACAGATCATAAAGCTGCACTTCAGCATAATGTAAACATTGATTTTCCTTCATATTCTTTCCATTACCGAGGAGAATTACCAAGGAGTGGCATGTGTACAGAGGGGAATCTCGGCCCAATTGCCACATCTCAGACCACAGAGATTAATTTTCTCTCTTTGCACTGATTCATCATACCAATTTGGTAATCTGCAGGTGGCTTGATTTCCAGAATTAACTGTTTCCAAAAGCCAGGTCATTAACTAATTGACATATATAATACGGCTGCAAGAACGTTTACTTGTCTCTTACAGCAGAGTTACAACGTTTTGACTACTGCTGGTAAGACTTCAGCAATCCCTGAAGAAAAGCAACTTTTGATTTCATCCTAATCATTACAATTTGAGATGCCACTTCTCCATGCCAATGTTTGGACGCTGTTTGTCACAATAAGTTTTGATTATATTTCTCCAGCTTCCAGCTTCAGGATGAATTTCTTGTCAAAACCAGAAACAGAGAAAAAAGAGTCACACCAGAGGAATCAGATGAGTTTCCAACCACTAGGGCTGGTGGATATTCTGGGTGGTCTCTTGTGCTCTTTAATGAAAAGTACTTAAAAGCTTGAGCGTTAAAACCAGATGTCATAACTTTGAAAAGTGTGAGAAAAAGAGTACCTCATTGCTCAACATGTTCTGCTGGGTCTGCAAGTCTTCCAGGAGTCCATGAGAGCTTCTGAGGCTCTAACATTTGCAAAAATCAGGTTTCAGCCTGGATTCCTAAGAAAAGCCTCAAACTGGACATGCACTTAAAAATCTGGGGTAGACAGGCTTTCTCTCCACAGCACAAGAGACATCTGGTAGAACTTGTTCTCTTGTAAATCAGTATCGCTCTTACTTTTCTTACACAGCCCATACTAACTTAAAAATGGTTTTGAACTGATTTAGTGGGGTTTATCAGCCACTGCAGTTGAGCTGACAAAATTTCCTCTTTTATGGGATTACTTCAAAACTGAACAAATTACTTTAGAGCTGATATCATTTCTGTAAAGAAACAGTTGTAAAATTGTCTGAAGAAGAATGCATTTTCTACATGCTAGTATGGTAGAATTTACCCTCTGGTAAGTAACGAAATGATTGAAAAGGACAAAGAGTCATGGGTGGCCCAGCTGCCCAACGGCCTCATGTGGTCAACAGATCCAGTCTTTAGTAAGAACGACACTGGCTACAACATCCTAGAGCAATTCAATTTTGCACAAAGTGCTTTATAAATGCTCAGTGTTAAGAAATGAGCATAAGGCTTGTCTTCACTCTCCAGCTTGTCCACTAACATCTCCAGTACATTGTCAATCTGATGTTTTATCCTGCCTGGAGGCTCAGGAATATCTGAAATATTCTTGACTCCTCCCTGTTCAAAATAGAAATCAGAGGCTCTCAATTACCACTCTGAAATTTGCAGAGGAAT
This sequence comes from Calyptomena viridis, assembly GCA_013390005.1. NCBI lineage: Eukaryota > Metazoa > Chordata > Aves > Passeriformes > Eurylaimidae > Calyptomena > Calyptomena viridis. Next base: position 107,699 of record WEIV01021714.1, on the reverse strand, counting down.
TTCTTTAATAAGTGTAAGTAAATAAGAATTTTCCTACTGAAAATTTAATGTATGGAAAATCTAGACCACTCTGCTATGAAAACAAAAAAGGAAATAAAACAAAACCCACCTACTCAGTGGGAGAAGAAAACCTAAGATTATTGTCAGTAATAGATGATTTAGAAGGTTTCTAAGTAAGAGATTCTAGAGTTTAGCATGGATTTGCTTCCATCATTACAAAAATCACTTGGAAAAACAGTGCCTCTTTCAACATCATTATCTTGAATTAGCTATTGTGTCCCCTTCAGACTCCTTCAATCACATTTTTCTTTCACTCAGTCTAAAAACCTCCAGTTTTTCATATCACACTTTGGGATTCTTCCTCCTCCTCACAACAACTCAGGCTCCTGAAATGAAGCAAGCAGTTGTTCTGCAATGTTGTGTCTCTTTGGTAATAGTGATATAAAAAAGGAGAAATAAACCTTGGGGCAAAAGATTCTATTAGTTGCTCTCATATCTTTACTGGCAGAATAATGGGCTGCACTGTAAGCCTGACTCTACTTGATTTTGCTATCTGCCACTGCAGTAGCAGGTTACAATTAATTTCTCCTTTTCCTTCTCTCTGTCCCTTTGCCCTATGTTTACCTTCCACCTGGGCTTCTGCCATCACCCCTTCCTACTGAAGTCTGGTATAATGACGACAAAATTGACTCTTCCCTTCACCTTGTCTCCTTTCTTATTGTACCATGAAATAAAATACCATGTGATAAGAGATTTTACGAGGGAGAGGCAACAGCCAGAATATACGATGGCAAAGGAGGTAGCAATGGCACAGTGCAGCAAGGGGAGAGGAAGGAAGGACAGTGCCAGTGAAGCAGAAGGATAAGCCAGGTGCCTTGGGAAAGCTCAACAACAGTGATGTGACTTTACACAATGAGGGCGCTTCCAGAGGGCAATTAAGCATTGTATTAAGCATTGGAGTAAGAATAGCCTTACTATTACTAGCCTGCTTCCAAACTTCTCATCTCTTCCGCCTGCACTCCTTACTAGCATGGAGCTTGAATTGTTTTAACTTGGAGGTAGGTGAGAAAGAGGATTTTAGAGATGGAGCTGAGCAGCAGCTAAGTTCAGGGTGCCGTTTGCCTGCTGGACCCTGATAACAAAAAGCTAAGCCTCTGAAGCACAGCTGCAGGGATCAGCTTGGCTGACATCACAGTCAAGGTTTGTGTGTGCAGTGGGACTCATGGCACTGAGCTCCTTGGTTGATTTTAATATCAGGACAGTGAAGGTATCTTCTTCTGTGAAAAATAAATAAATACATAAACAAACAAGATAAGATATGCACAGAGGATTGCTCTCCACAGCTGAAAACAGGAATCTGTGGGAGGAAAGAGAGAAGGAGGTTTCAGTTCTGGTTCTAAAGGGGTTGTCAGGTTTCAGAGCTGCCAAGTGAGCAAGCTGAACTCCTACATCCCTACAACTTGAATGCATGTAAAACTGGTTTTGAAATGGGAGGCTGCAGAGGAAGGAGAAAGAGGCCAGATTTGCATCACTCCACTGAGCCCAGCAGAGAAGAACATGAGTGGATACTGCTGTATTCTGTGACCTGTATTCTCACCGTCCTTTTATTTATTAACAGCCTGCCAAAAATAAATCTGCCGCGCAGCAATACAGGTCCTCTGAAATTTGCCTGCATTTTGGACTCACCAGTACAGCATTCATTACATAAACACCCTCCCAGAGACAGGACGAGGCAGGCAAGTCAGTAACCCCCATTGTGTGGTCCATGCCTGAAGCCTGCACTTTTCCAGGAGAGGAGATACCATGAGAGCTGACTTTAACTCAGAGCTAACAGAGTAATTTTGTGGATTAAGCACAGTCTCTGCAAGAATAATGTTCCTTGCCTTTACATTTTTTATTTCTCTCAAGGTAGACTCAATCTTCTCTGAGATACATGAGACAACACCCCTGTATTTACTTTCTGAAGCATAGAATGCAAGTGTATAAAGCCTCCTGGAATGGATAACAGCAGTTTGCACTCACCTGGACTTGCTCTGAATCCAGAGTGAAAAGAAGTGGATGACCACAGTGATTCATGGCATCCCAGGACTTTAGGTTGACCCTTGTGGACAGGCTTCTGGCCTGCAGACAACACGAGTGCTATCAGAGAAGGCTAATGCCCTGTGCATGTTGTAAATAGGCACCATTTACTCAGTTCTCCTTGTCCATACATCTAAACAGTGGCCTGCTGTCAAGCAGCAATGTTCAGTATTTTTAATTAAGATCTGCATCTCTTAGAATAATGGGATCAATACTGGGCCCAGCTGTTGGCAAAAGGCAAAAGACCAAGCCCTCTCCATGGGAGCAAGCCAGTCACTCAAGATTGGCTTTTTCAGGGACACCAATGAACTCAGACAAGGCCCAGGAGCAGTGAACGAAGTGACAAAGGGAGGCAGAAAGAAAGAAAGACAGCAAGTTTCTCAGTTTCTCTCTAATCACTTTCTGCCTTTCAGCTGCTATGATCACTTCTCACCTATGGGAAATGTGAAATAAATATGGCCTTTTCCAGCAGTTCTGTACCTGTCTATCTCAGATGACTCACAGACCCCTCGGCAGGGAAAAATCTTCTCCAGGTGGTATGTTTTACTCATGTCACTATCCACAGTTCTCATCCCTGTGCTTGAAGATCTCAGCCACTCCTTGGTGTGCAATATGCCCTTTGGGTGGGTGACACAGTCTGGGTTCCCTCAGGCTCAAACACAAGGTATAATTTTAGTACATTACAAATGCTCTGTAGACATTCACCACTTTCTGTGGTGCTCAGACCCACTCAGGCATGGAACAGAGTCACCAGCAGACTCTGCTGTAGCTGTCTGAGGTGGGTGGTAACACAGTTCTAAGTCTCTTTTAGTTTCAGGGAGTGAACAGTGCCCAAGTACACCTTACAGGTCATTACAATAGCCTAATTTACTTGGATGTTTCTCGTCAGTGAGGTCACATTGCTGTTCTCCTCTAGTGCTGTCTGACTCAGGAACTGAGGAAGGAAATTACAACACAAAACTCAAATCAGGGGATTTTTTGAAGAATTTGAAGTAGCCCATAATAAAAAAGCTAACAATATGTTGTAATCCAGTTCTCCTCCAGTCAGATGGTTTTACACCAAGAGGAAGCTGTTGCAGTGGCCCTGCAACCTGGTTAGTGCAATATTGGCATGAGAGGACATCCCAGAACAAACTGTTCTGCTTTGACTTCCCTCGAGAACAATTAACACTGACAGCTCTTTCCTTTTGGGCTGAGATGATTTAATAATTCAAAAGTGTTACTACATTTTCATCCATTTCTCTTCTTCCCTTTACTAGTCTTTGGTGATGTGAGGTACAGGAAACAGGGTAAAGAACAAACCCAGACCAGTGGATGGACCTGATCCCACTGTTTTAAATAGCTCCCTATCCTCAACACGTTGCTCCTTACTGCAGTAGCTGTGACGAGAGACTGGCGACTGGTACAAGTGACCTTCAGAAGGATTAGCCAGAGATGTGTGACTGCCAGTGAATAACTCTATTCATTTATTATGTGTGATGAACAGTAAATCATTCTAGTAAGATATTTTTCCATTCATTCGTTGCTTGAGAATGATTAGCAGCAAATAGCTCTTAGAAGCTTTTCCAGTGGAGCTGAGCAAAACACACACAGGGAGAGCCAAAAACTTTGGCCCATTCACTTGTGGTCAGCTCACATCAATAGAGTTGACCAAACTTTGGGGAAAATGGTGAGTCAGCCTATATCTGTATGATATCTTTCATTCTTTCATTCTAAATCTTGTATCTTCCAGTCTCCTGACCATGCCCATGCTATTACTGAAGACATTTGCCAGTTTTTTGTTCAGATGGAGCAATGGTTACTCTTTGAACAACAGAGCTTCCCTTTAAACTAACACAACTATGGATAAAATGAAGCATTTCCCTTATTCAGACAAACAGCCAATGGATGACTGCTAGGATGACTTCTACATCTGTCTGCCACTGTGGACACTGATTTGTGAAAACTATCAGGCTTAAGCTGCTGATTTAGACATGCAGATGCCATTTCCACCCACCCACAGGTGTAAATACCGTAATAGAGCTTCTTTTAAAAGAAAAGAACCCAGGGATGCTGAATCAAAGTGTAAATTAACATCCTGTGTCATGTCCTCATGTGTTCCCCTTTCTCTGCCACATATAATAGATATTCCCGTGTCATGCTTACCACTGTGGTACAAATGAACCAAATGGCTGAAGCATAGGTAAACTGGGTAATACCCACTGTGTCCCAAGACTGATGCATGGAATGCTGCACTTACACGTTTGAAACCCCTGCTCAAGTTCTTGCCATTCAATTTGGAGCAGAAGCTTGCCTTCATGGTCTAAGAGAGCCTATGAATTGGCTGCAGAAAGGGGAATTACATCTGAAGGAGGCATGATGCCGAGCACTTTTTCTACCAGACACAACTCAGGAGACCTTGCTTATCTTACCTGTTTCCTATGACCTTGAGCAGCTCTATCTACCCACCTGTTCCCACTCAACTTCACCATTACTTCAATTTTGGGTTTTAGGTAGTGACTTTTTACAGGTTCATCCCAAAGGGACTCTTCTCTCTCTGCAGGCATGACTGAAATTCAAATAATAGCAAATGAATTTCTCTTTTCAACTGCACTTCAAAGTCAAAGGAGGTCATGTGTACATGTACACAAATAGAAAACCAGTGGGGCCATTTGCTTCGGATGATAATGCTGTATTTCATAGCCCCATTTTCCAGCAGCAGAATTGTTGGCTTTTTGCTCAACATCATATGACTCTTGAATAGTGAGGACTCAGTGCATCTCCACTTGGATTTAACAAAATAATTAACTGTTATTCAGCACAAAGAGAAAGTCACAAGATTGCAAAGAGCAGTGCTAAGAATGCAGCTAGATAGAAGAGGAGCAGTTCTCTCTGAGCAGATGATTAACTACCCATATAGCTTGGGCACTGGCTGCAGCACTGTATCATTTTCTGTCTGTTCACAGCTGCTCTGGGCCAGTAAGAATTGGAATGAAGCATAGGCTCTGGATTAGCTCATGTTCATGCAGAGATAACAATTACCTTTGGTTTTGACTGTTGCAGGGAACTCCAACAGCTTCCTTCCTGATCCACACTCATGTTTTCCAACCCTCAAAAATGTCATGCGCCCAAAGAAATAAATTCACAGTGGGAAGGAGAAGGTAGAAGTCTCACGTCTCTCATGGGTCAGAGGGACTTCTTGGAAAAATTTTCCTAATTTACATCTTTTCTCCATGTGACCATACAATTCTTTCCTCTTTTCTCCTGAAATCTATGCTGCACAGTTCTTTTCTCAACAACCATTGCATTTATAAATTATTCACGAGAAGTAGCTATAAGGAACAACTAATGTTTCATCTTTAAAAAGAGCTTACAACGGTATCCCTCCAAATTCCCAGTGAATTTGGGGCTCACAGGGCTTCTCTGGTACCACTCCAGAGCTCCAAATGGCACTGCATCCTTTCTGCACAGCAGTTCTAAAGGCCACCAAACTTCCTACTTTGCAAAGATAACCAGTGACAACTACAGATTTTTCTTCTGGGTCCTCCCACACAGCTCTAACTAGTAATTCCCACTGAAAATATTAAGACTTCTCTTGTGAGTAATAATGTATTAATTTGAGAGAAAAAGGATATGTAGTCACTCAAATCAGGAGCAGCCACAGCCTTCTAATTAAGGAGGCAGTTTGTTTTCTTCACAGTTTCCTGAGCAGACAGCTATCTAGGAGACTAACAACTGGTTTTATCTACGGTTCAGCATTGGAAAAGCATAAGAAAAATGCATACCAGTTGTTATGGTTTTATTTTATGGAAAACTTTTTCCCCTTTGTTTACAAGCAGAGCTGTGCACAGTGGGGCAGGGGGTGCACCTGTCTGCACGGAGCCGGGCCCCCTGCCCCCAGCGGGGTGTTGTGGGCCCGGCCCCCCTGCCCCGCTGGTGTTGGCTCTGTGCCCCCTGGCCCACCACAGCCCCTGGCATGAGGGGGGGCTCTGTGGCCACCCCAGGCCAGGCGGTGCCCGGCGGCCCCATCCCCAGCAGTGCTGGAGAGTGGAGCCGCCACCCACCAAGGCCCATGGTTGGGAGCAGCTCGGGGACGGCATGGGGTAGTAAAGATCCTCCCCCATGCTTTGGAGCTCGGTGCTGCTGCATGTTTCTTGCTGCCGCCGCCCCGGCACTGCAGGAGCCGAGCCCCCAACCCACCAGAAGGCATCGCTCGGCACACAGGGGACACTGCTGCATGTTTCTTGCTGCCTCTGCCCGGCCCCACAGCCGCAGTTCCCCGGGCTGCTGCCACCGCTTGTGCGGGGCCAAGCCCCAGGCCACCGGGGCGCAGTGGAGCCGCATGGCCCTGTGGCCGCCCCCTCCCCGCTGTTGCTGCTGTGGCGAGCTCCTGGCATGAGAACACGACTCCAAGCCCAGCGCCTGCCCTGGGCGGCACAGGCCCGCGGGATGCTCAAGCCCTGTGCCTCANAACTTTTTCCCCTTTGTTTACAAGCAGGGCTGTGCACAGGGGGGCAGGGGGTGCGCCTGTCTGCACAGAGCCGGGCCCCCTGACCCCAGCGGGGTGTCGTGGGCCCGGCCCCCCTGCCCCGCTGGTGTTGGCTCTGTGCCCCCTGGCCCACCACAGCCCCTGGCATGAGGGGGGGCTCTGTGGCCACCCCAGGCCAGGCAGTGCCCGGCGTCCCCATCCCCAGCAGTGCCGGAGAGCGGAGCCACCACCCACCAAGGCCCCTGGTTGGGAGCAGCTCGGGGACGGCATGGGGTAGTAAAGATCCTCCCCCATGCTTTGGAGCTCGGTGCTGCTGCATGTTTCTTGCTGCCGCCGCCCCGGCACTGCAGGAGCCGAGCCCCCAACCCACCAGAAGGCATCGCTCGGCACACAGGGGACACTGCTGCATGTTTCTTGCTGCCTCTGCCCGGCCCCACAGCCGCAGTTCCCCGGGCTGCTGCCACCGCTTGTGCGGGGCCAAGCCCCAGGCCACCGGGGCGCAGTGGAGCCGCATGGCCCTGTGGCCGCCCCCTCCCCGCTGTTGCTGCTGTGGCGAGCTCCTGGCATGAGAACACGACTCCAAGCCCAGCGCCTGCCCTGGGCGGCACAGGCCCGCGGGATGCTCAAGCCCTGTGCCTCAGGTGGCCGGGGCAGTCAGGGAATCCCGGTTGGAGGCTGAGAGAGGACAAACGTCATTTTGACTGAGGCACATGGCAGAGGCGGGGAAGGTTTCCCGCGGTACGGGATCAGAAGTGGGTGGGGATGAAGATGGACCAATGGAACACTAGGCTACGCTTTGCTGGGGTGGGAAAAAAGACATACACACATGCATGGAATGCAAAGTATGCTGGGCCAGAACAGAAGGTATAAAAAATGGTGAAACCCTGACGCCATGGGGTTTTTTTGGCTACACTGAGCTCCGAGGAGGACCTCATGCTGCTTAGGACCCCTGACAATGCCATACTGGCCATGTGTGAGCTGGGACATCAGGGATCCACATCAGGGAACTTCAGCATCATCTTGGATCCTTTTCATGCATTATGGGCTCCTGGTTGGCAAGAAAAAACCTTACCCTCCGCTAACCCATGGGTTCCAGGGGTGGGGGGAAGAGGGTTCCTCTAATTTTTTTTCCGGGTTTCATATTGCATGATAAGAGTTTTTTTAATACACATTTTATTTTTCTGCTTTAATAAAAGTTCTTTCTATCTTTATACCCAAACAAGTCTCGAAAAATTAATATCAAATTTATTTTAATTCATTTCCATTGTCCCCTTAAACGGCGACACCAGTCTGCACAGTAAAACAAATAAATCTGGTTTTATGTGCAGAATAACCACAAATGGTACATGATTGATTGATGACATCATCATACAACAAGCCCACAGCTAATGAAGCATAATGCTGAATAGATGAACATGAAATGAACACCACTAAATAGCCTGTAATAAACATTTTGTTCCAAAGCAGCTTTCTAGACTCTTTTAAATGCCAGAATGTCGCAGTGATATTTAATACCCAGACTGCTACAACACAACTAATAAACTCTCAAAAACTTAATAACAAGTGTTGCAGTAAAAAGAAAAAAAAAGTAGTTTGGTCATCCACTGTGAAAAGCTGTACAAGATCATCCCACCCTGGCTATGTCAGAAACTCCCTCCTGGGGCAGAGAGAGTGATGCCAGCCACCAGTGAGGTGGAGGCTCAAGTTCCAGCCTTTTCTCAGATGATTTCCACCTCACTAGGGACAACACAAACAGCCACTTCTACATGGATGAAGTAAATGGCTCAGCTAGCAAACTGATTCACTTCAAAACACAGCAAAGAGTTATTACACATGGCAGTATAGAACACAGAGCATGGAGAAGAGGGGAACACCGAACACATGGGGTTAACTGGGCTCTGGAAGTTGGGCCACCATGGAGTACCTGGTCTGTGCCAAGCCATGAAGGTTTAATTTAGCTGGAAACCCAAGTGCTTGCTGTCTACTCTCCTCACAAGGATACTGGATGCTACTTTTGCCTCTATGTTACCTACAATGATCGTTTTCATAGATTACTTTCCCTCTTTGGACAAAAGTACAATTTCCTCAATACCAGTCAAATGTTTTTCAATCCCAAGACATGCAATCACAAGTTTTTAAAGGTAGATAAATTATCAAGTCTGAAACAAATGCTACCTTTATTTAAGCACTGACATACTCCCAGAATCATGCTAACACTGAAACAAGAACACTCCTGGACATACTTAATACACAAGTGAAAAAAAAGAATCAAAGTATTTTCTTCTCTCGCAGCATCTCATATCCTTATGTATCAAAGCACTTTACAACACAGTGACCTTTCCAATGCATCTACAGGGTTTGTCAATACTATGCCCATCTGAGAGATGAAAAAGCTGAGCAATGCAAAAGCAATGTTTCTGTCCTATAGAGATGACTTCTCTCAACCACTAGGAGTGCATATGTTATTTTCAGTCTTGAAATGTAAAGTGTGAAGAAATGTTCATCAGAACTATCATTTTCCACAGATCAGGTAAAAATCCTTTGAAAAGCTGAGCTTTACGGTACCTCTGAGAAATGATGGTATTCTCACAAAACACATTTGCAGGATTAGACATTTCAGGCAGAGGCAACTCTTTTGTTTTCCTTTAAGAAATGTTCCTGTGATTTCTTTTTTGTTGTATATGTTGGATTTGGAGTGACTATTTTTGCAGATGCTCAAACAGCAAACATCTCCCTTGATTCTCCCGACTTTCAAAATTCTCAGTAATAATTACAAAAGATTGAATGAAAGAAGGGAGCTATTTTTCTTTCCCTAGCCAGTGAGAATCTCTAAGACAGGTATGTGAGACATAAGGCTCCTGCAGCAAACAGTTTGCCAACCTCCTTTTGTACCTCCAACTTCTTCCTGCCACTTCACCAGAAGACAAATCATCCTTCATCCTTTTAAAACTAGCTAGTGTGGAAGGAAATAAATTAAAACACAAAAACTTGGGCATGTGATTGACAGCAATCCATTCATCCCCCTCTAGTAGCTGCTCTTAGAAAGCACAGTGGTGTCAAAGAAATAACTGCTTTCAGAAGTTCTCTGTTCGTACTAGATTGCATGGGCCGTGCTGATGTAAACATCAACATTTCTAATGGCATGTCACCCTCAGACCTGATAAAACTCATTCTTCTCTATCTAGTCTTCTCTATCATAAAATAGTGGAGGCTAGTAAATTATTTCTGTTTCCCTGGAGTTTCTCTACATTGCAACTCTCTACACTGCAGGACCAGTCTCTCAGTGTGTTCCTTAGGTTATTACCTTAATAAAAGAACACAAGATCATTATCTTCCAGTAACTCTGCTGACTCTGTAATAGTGGGTTGTGGTGTCTCAATGTGATGGGAAGTCGCTCTGAAAATCTTGCATGACCTTTCATGCTCATGTTATAAGGAACATCATTTCTGTTCACCTCTGTTTATGCTGATCACTTCACATAGCAGCACTTCTACCAGAGAGGACAGCTACATAAAAAGAAGGCATGCAGAAAGAAAGGAAGGAGAAATGTGTTTGCATACATGTAATTTCTAGGGAATCTTCTATTATCCTAATGAAGGCAATTTTAAGAGTCAGAAACAGAGTGAAAAAGTAAATTTCTACAAAAATTTGTTACACTTATTTAGCACAGCCCATCTGAAATAATTTCATCTATATTTTTAACTGTAGGAGCCAAGTTAAAATACTTTAGCTGGACTGGCTTTATTAGGAACGTATGAATTAAATTGAGAATGAATGCTTTACTGGCATCAAAGAACTAGCTGCAATAAGCTTTCTTGGACTAAGCTGAATTATTAATGTTGATTATATAAGAGTACCATTCACCTTTCAAATGCTGAGGGTAATTAGGAATCACTCAGCAGAATAGCTGGGAGAAATCACTCGAACAACTTTCTTATACAGCTCCTTTGAAAGAAAAAGAAAATTAAAACCCTGCAAGAAAGCCTGCTCTCCTAATATGCATGCTTCCAGCAGATTTCAAAAAGACAAAAATAAAAAGAAAAAATATTTTCTCTCAAATTACATTTGTAGTTAAACATTCACTTTTGAGATGAGATGTGTTTTCAGCACCACACTATTATAAAGGAAATGGAGATGTTGCTCTGAATGCTTAACAATACACTGAGCTGCTCGCTTCTAATAAAATCTCATTTCACTAACACCATTCTGCTGAGAAAGATGTGTTGAATAATGCTGGAGAGCCACTGAACCAACGCCACAGTATTACATCATCGCTATTAAATATTCCTCTTTGTGCATTCACGGCATGTTTCCACACATCTGATGCATAAGAAGTGAAAATGGCAGTGAGCTAAAGTACCTCAGTGTTCCCTTCAGCATTAATCAAGCTTCTAGGACGTTAAATGCCTGCAGGGTTACATCCCTAACCCAGCCAAATCACTGCCACCAAACTTTATCTCGTACAGGCAGGAGGTATCACCAAGTACCTGATGAGGGGAACTTGTGCAGCACAGTCACACACAGGACAATTAAACGCTGATTTACTTTCTAGACATTTCTCTTAATCTCTGAAAGACGAGAAAGGACGGCAATAAAATGTATGAATTAAAGAACTGCTTGCCTTTAAAGCAGACCCAAATGATCAGTGCCACAAATAAAACAGAAGCCAGGGCCTGACTCCATGTCTGCTGCTGATGCTGAACCTACCTCACCCCACCACTGGAACTGGCAAAGCCAGCTGTGCTTATCTCTGGGATGTATTTTAGGGACCAAAAAAACCCCGAGAAGTCGGCCTCACATGTCCTACTCATTGTCTTCCATCTTCTTGTTTTTACCCCTCCTGCTGTGCCTTTCTCTCCTCAATACCAAACCCCCACTTTGCCTTCAGATTAATCTCAGCTCATCTGAGCCCAACAGCCTCATCTTAGTCTCTCTCTCTGACTCCCAACCTCTCTCTTCTTTCTCACCCCAGTCCCTTTGGGACTGTTTCAAATATTAGGAGAACATATAACCATCTGTATGCAAACAACACTCAAGTCATCCCAGGTATGAAGAGAAACTGAAAGCAGATACAGGCTGATGCACCATTTCCCCAACATTTGGCCACCTCAATATTTAGTGAGCTGCTTCGCCGTGCAACAGAGGGAATCTATTGCCAAAAGCTACTTTTAGAGTTTTTCTCTGTTTCTTGGCGTCAGTGTTTCATAGCTGTTTGTGCTTCTTTTCCTTATTTTTCTGCTCTCACTCTTACTTCTCTCTCCATCAAGCACAGCCCAGATCAAAACATAGAAAAGCCTTCTTACTGAAGGGCCAACATCTTTGAGTTTGTTTCTGGCACTATTCTGCACCTCTTTTTGCTTAGGGGCCTCTGAATCTGCCTCCTTCTACAGAGAGTTTGCAACTACCTTCATGACAGGGCAGAGGCTGCCTCACCATAGAATCATAGAATCTTTTAGGTTGGAAAGGATCTTTAAGATCATTGAGTCACCATTAAACAAGCACTGCCAAGTCCACCACCAAACCATGTCCCGAAGTGTAACACAGTGGGGAATGTTCAATCCAGCTGGTTGTAGTGGGTCAGGAGAAAAAGCAACCTCTCAATTTCAGAAGGGAGGAAAATACATCAAAGGCTTGTGAGACATTTATTTTGTGTACATCTTCTTACTCCATTTGAGGGGCATTGTTTTTAACAAAGATAGAACCTTGTCATGAAGCAGGGATCAGTTTGCAGTCAATGTAGTTTGGGTAAGCCTGAGCCAGTCAGCCCCACTATGTTCAACCAACTCCTCCAAGGTAGAGAGAAAGGAAGAGGTCTCCCAACTACCTCCAGTTCAAGGAGGCAGCACTGATAGACAGCCTGTGGGAGGTGGGGGAAGGAGAATAAGAATGGTCTTGTTCCAGATTTTTAAGGTAACTTTGTTTTAAATTTTTAAATTTAGACATTCTTTAGGAAAAGGGAACAAGGTGTGATTTATTTGGACACTCTCCTGTTTCCCCTGCCTTGACAAAATTCTGCTTCTTCAGGCAATTGCTTCTGCCAGGAAAAACAGAGCACAGAGCACAGGGTCTTTGAATGGGGTGAAACTTAAATATGGCTCCTGTTGCTGCCAGTCACACCTTGGCAGAAGAGTTACACACACAGTAACTGATCCCTCAGGATTTCATCTTCTGGCTCCTTCATCTGCAGAACAGTGAGACACATAATACACACCTGATATGTGATACTTTTAACAAATCTTTTGCCATCTACATCTTCATAGGCTTCCCCTCCACCACCCGGGCTCATGTGTGTGAATGACAAATCACAGGTTCCCCTGCATCAAATGTACAACTTCTCTGCAAATTAGTGGGATCTGAGCAAGGTAAAACTGTCCTTTTCCCTATAACACAAAGCAAGTATTCCTGTTTCCTTCACAGGACAAAAAGCACATCTGCACCTACCAGATAAACGGCACCCCAGAGGGACAGACCAGATCTTTGGGCAAAACTCTGGACCTAAACTTCAGTCACACTGGAGAAACAGGCCTCATTCCAACCATGATTCAAGGATTCTTCTAGTCTTTAATGGGGCAAAATGAAATCCCCATTGAAACTACTTCAAAATGCCAAGGCAGTTCATTCTCCCACTGGTTTGAAAGGAGGGAGTTCAGAAGTGGGTTTGGGGGAACCAGAGAAGCAGCTTATTTGTCAGACTTGAGGGAGAAGGCTATTGTCTGTCCTCAGAAAAAGCAAGTAAGCAAACAAATGAACACAGTCTTTACTTCAGGAGATCACGTAGACTGTGAGGTTAATGGAAAGGAAGCAGAAAAGCAGGGCTTCACAAGTACATCTAGACTGGCAGTCAGTATTGAAACAGGCCTGGAAAGACTGTTTGCCCTCTGTGCAGCAGCAGCAGTCTTAAGCAGACATGCTGCACAGAGGAAGCAGCAGCCTGGTAATGAGGCAGTTAAGCCAGTCACACATATGGAGACAGAATATGCAGCTCAGCCTGAGCTCCTTGTTAACTTGAACTTGGTTGCATGACCAAGGACACATAACCTAGTTGATGATGCTGCTGCTTTCGTAGTGGTGTCCTTGTAATTTGACTAGCTTACCCTAGCAGATAATAAATTAGGGGACATGCTAGGTGAGTACATGCATACAGAGAATAACTTCATGCCTGGTAATATCAGAGATGGCTCTGCCAGGTCAGCAATGCCTTCACTGTGGAAACTGACTGTATACCATTTACTACAGGGCAAGAAAAGCATCTAAGTTCTCCCAGCTTTTACAGCACAGGATTGCCTACAGGGAGTAAGTTTCACTTTCCTTAGTGGTTACCTAACCCGTAATAGGAGCATATATATCTATATGTGTTCGAAATATAGTGCCATACAAATGTACACCTTCCTTGGGGAAACGCTAAGGCTGACAGCATCGAGCAGAAGAAAAGTGAGCAGCAAGGGCACAGCTCCAGGTATGTGCTTGACCAGGACAGGTGGGGAATGTCCTGCCCCTCTTACAAAACCAGCCTTCAAGTCCTTCCCCTCCTTCCCTCCATGCACTGGAAATTGCAGACGCAGAGGGGATGGATAATTCATGTCCCTACATCATCAGCTTATTCTGTCACTCTCTATAGCAGAACTAAAGATGGGAACATACTGTCTCTGGTCCTCTCTCTTCTCAAAATACTATTGAAAACCCTTTTTGGGCCCAGATGCTACAGCATGGCAAAGATGAGTGCAGGGTGCAGCTCTGGGTATCCACCCAGGCTCTGTGGGCAGAGAGGAGGCTGCAAGCACTGGTGCCACTTCCAGATTGCAGAAGCAAGACTGCCAAACAGGCTCCAAACAGCACATCCCTATGATTTCTCCATAGGTCAGCTTCTTTCAAAAGAGAATGAGGTAATCAAACTGTCCATATTCACCTTGCCTAAGCACTCAGATAAGCCAGTTTGGAGAACGGGATATCCAATTTCTTGTTTCTCTGCAAGGGACATGCACACATACCTGATCATGATCAGCATGCATGTGTAACTAGAGCTGATTCAAACTTGTCTGAACAGGCAAAAATTTACAGCGCATTTGTACCAAGACTGTAGAAAAAAAATGATTGCACTTTAAAAAATATATGTTGATCTGTTCCCTTTTACCTTGGGCAGACCAATGGTATGTGTTTCATCTTGATAAGGAAACCCTGATCTCATTTCTGAGACATCACTTTACTAATGTATCACTAATAATGACGATGACAAATCTACTCCTTGACAAATAATTGGCATTATTGGGTGACTGTAGCATTTAATGTCCTTAGATCTTTCCATAGATAGACATAAATGCTGTAGATGAATCAGACTGCACTGATCATTCACAGTTCACAGTTCCCTTCTTCAAGGTCTGTACTTTTCCTGTCTTCAGTTCTTCCCTGTGTACAACCACAACACATTATAAAAATCAAGTGCTGGCTGTGAAACTTTCAAGTTGAAACTGCTTTCTCTGCCTCTCTTGTTAAAAAAAAAAAAAAAGCCCCAGTGTTTCCACAGTTTGTTACAAACTCTTTGTGAATGCTAAGAAACAAATTGTATCCAGATTTATGGTTTTTATATTTTCCTGTTCCATCCCACAGAAGGCAAATCCAAAGTGTGAATTGTATGCTCCCCAGTGGTTGTTAATAAATTTAATCACCAATAATTGTCAAAAAAAGATGCTTGCAAAGATGAAATTACTTTTGGTTCCATCCCTCTGCCTGAAAATACCCTTTTATAGCAGTTGGTTGCAGTGCAAATGACAGTGTGGTTTTCTATAGCTATTGTCTGTGTTAACTGATCCAGACATACCTGGTAAGTCAATGCTACTGGTTGGGTGAGGGAATGTTCACGTGTGTCTCACAGCTGGGAAATCCAGTCAATACATAATCCCCTCACTACAAAAATCTGCATTGAAGTAAATGATAGTATGAGTGCCAATATGCTTCCTTCTTTCATGCACTCGCTCAGAATGGCTTTCAGGCAATAGATTCTGCTACCTTTGCAGGCAAGAATGGATTTAGGGGTTTGTCCTCAAAATAATTAATAAAGTAAATAAACTTCAAACTTCTCTTACTTTTGTGCCTGAGTTTGGGGAACAAAAGGTTTAAAGGCTTCCTTCTGGAGCTTGGCATCCCTCCACTCCCACCACTCTCAGCTCAGCCCTTTGGCCGAGTGCACTCTTGGGTGTCACAGCTTGGTTTGGGCATTCATCTGAGATCTGTGCATTTCTGCCTGTACCTATTTCCATTCATTATTCTTTTTCTCCCTTGTCTCCCAGTGAGGATTTTCCCCTTTAAACAGAACAGCACTAGTGGGAGAAAGCAAAGTCTCTTCTTCGCAGCCCCATCACCCAGGAATCAGTGGCAGGTTGACCACATGTGCTGCACCATTCCATCTTCCAGAAGGTTTGGATCTCTCTTCTCCTCCCACTACAGGAATGATTTGGATTGACAGGCAGCTTTCCTGCTTTCAGTCACAGTCCCTGATGGCAAAAATCCTCAGTGCATGAGGCAGAAAAACAGCCAGGAAAAGGAGCTAAGCAGACAAGGCCTCCAGAGCTCCTGCAACATCTTGCCTTTGGTTCAAGGGATAGGCAACATTGAATCTGTGGAAAACTCCTTCAGACCTGAGGACTCAAATATTACTATGGCTTTTGTTCACACCAACCTTTAGCTGCAGAAAGTGATGAGCAACAAAAAGAAAGGAGTCTGGGGGTCTCCTCTGGGCTATAGTCTGCTGCACCACCACTCCAGCACACTAGCTAGAAATTCAAACCAACAATTAAGGTTAAACTCAAACAATTAAAGCGGATTATGGATAAAGGGGCCTGGGTTAACTTGGCATGGTAGAAGTTCACCAAGCTCTTGTTTGAGGAGAGCCAGAGCTATTACCCCCTTCTGCTTCTTCGTGGCATTTTATCTCCTGAAAATCAATGTGGAAATTGATCCTGGAAATATGAAACAGGTTCGCTACAAAATGAAAAGTTGCACTTGACAGTGAAGCTTTGCAAATAAGGAGAAACAAATGCTTACCATTCCTGGAGACCAAGATGAAACACGTATCACTGGCCTGTGCAAGGTAAAAGAGAACAGAGTAACACATTTTTCAAAGTGTAACCATATTTTTCCACAGTGCCTCTGAGTAAAGGATGTATTATCTGATTACTGATTCCAGTATCTAAGGACCCCTAAAACCAAGAATCTGATCAGTCTGGAAGGAGAGCATTAAATGAGTATCTGCCTTCACCATTACAGTTATTAGATGGACAGATAACACATAATCTGTTTTCCATAGAAGAATAAAATGTTTTCCACTACTGACACCCACCTAGCTTTCAGATCCTAAAATTAGTAGGAAAATTTCCTGGAGTTTCAAAACTCTTCCCATGACAATTTAGGGCTGCTCAGATATTTGAAATTCTTCTTTAATGTGCTAATCTACCTATTGGTTCAAATTCATGTCTCTGCATTAATTTACTCATGACAGTGCCTTCCAGTCCTAAATCTTCCAATGTAGAAGCAGAAACCACTAAAACCAAGTCTCACTGATTTCCTTACATCACCTTACTGACACACCAGCACTCTCAACACCTCAGCACACAGGTGATGAAACATTTCACAGTGTGGCATCCTTGCAAGGATCCAACGAATATGTGCTTCTGCTTACTGACTTACTGAGATGAGCAAGGCCCACAGTTCCACACTAGATTGAAAACCTGGTGTTCACTACCTTTGGGTTATGCCACCACCTGATTTCAAGATGAAGTTATTACCCCTTATCTTAGGTTAGACACCACTTGAAATCACAGGTAGCCTGTATGAGTATGGTGACCTACCAGGAGCAGTTGGCGTGATGTGGAAAACATGGAATATTAAACCCCCATTAGACTATGTGCGTGGAACAAAGCTTCCACAGGTTAAAGGAAAGTCCTGTTATGCTTTAAAACCCATCACTTGAGTGGGATCTGGAGCCTACAAGACAATCTTTGTGGAAAAGCACCTATCGGTTGTCATTAGCATTGCTCATAGCTTAACAGACACAGAAGTGACAGGCACTGAATAAAAGCATTTTTAAATACATATCTTCTGCTTTAGTCAAGATTTATTGTGGAGATTATACATGATTGCTCCAGTTTTCCCTTAGAGAACCATCACTATGAATCAGGATCCAAGAGCCCCCTTCATATCAAATCTTTACTTTGCAAGAGTTAAGAATTCAATGAAATCATTTCTATATTTAAGAAGGGAGCAGAATATAGATCTTCAGACAGATAGTGGACAGGGTGACTCACTGTGCTATTTCTCCTCCCTCCCTAACTCCTCTCCCTTCCTTTTCTTGGTTCATATACAGAGTTACTCACAGGCTATAGCTGGCTGAAAGGAAAAAAGCCATGGAAAATAAGAGGATTTGCTCCTGTTTATCTTCCTCCATTGCAATAATCATTGCCTAAGTGAAAAACAAAGCTAAGGACAGAAAGGAAACTGAATTCGAGCCTGCTTGGAGGGCATGACCCAGCTGAATCTTCAAATCTCTCTGATGGAAGAAGGCTCCTGATGTAGACAAGAAACAGGAGGAGGATGACCTTGTACCTTCACAGTCTGCTTTCTCCCATGCCACACGAAAAAGTGATTATAAATATAGTTTTGAAGAGCATGACTTATTGGTTGTACAACTTGTTTTCTGGATACAGACCTGTTCAGAGATGTCAGATCTCCTTTTCTGTCTAAATTACATGTGCAATTTTAGATGCTACAGAAACCTGAAAACATAGACACGCTAACACACCTCACACCTTAACTTTTTTTTTTTGTTCTTCTGTCCATATAAACTTCAGATAACTCTACACAAAACATTTAAGATGGCCCATTAAGATAAAGAATTCGATTTACTTCAGTGAATTTTCTATAAGGTGTGACCAATGGAAGAGCATATTACTGTTACATACAATACATTTTTCAATATTATTATAGACCACTGACTCCATAAACACAACTATATTTTGCTCCAAACCTCTACTTGAGGATGTATCTTTCATTGTTCTGTTCTTGGGATTCCAAGCCTGGGCCATGATGAAGACAATTCTATGTTTCAAGGATAAAACTCCTCTAACTGATATTCTCACTCAGGTCTGTTCAAAAGAGTGGAACAATTAGCTTCATATACCAGTTGTGCTCCCTGGCCATAACTCACCCTTACACTTTAGTTGAACACATTTTCCTTTAATTCCAGCTCTCATTCTAAAAGAGAAAAATTCACTTTTTATAGAATGCTTATTAATTTAGTTGTGCTGTCTGAAATGGTATCATAATTTTTATTCTCTCTAAAATCTTCACCACAGTAAAAGCAAGAGGAGTCCTGATTTTGGACTGTCATTGCCTGAACACATATTGGTAGAAAGGGTAAATGGATCATGAATAACCATGTGTTAATTGCTTCAGAAATCAATATGCTGAACTTGAATATCCTCAAGCAAAGACTGTCCTTTGCTGTGTCAAATCATGGGTATTTTGTGCTTGCTTGCTTTTCCCCAGCTCTGAATACACCACAGACTTATTCCCCTTTTATTCCATTTGTGGTTATGATCATAGTGTCCTGAAAGCTTAGATGCAATAAATATTGGGGTAAATGGACCCACTGGCACTGGAGGAGTTTGTGTGTTAGTCTTACAAATCAGCTATTTTAGCTCCAGACATAGGAATTAATTATTTTTAAAACAGTGCTTTTTAACTGCTGGAAATTGAAAGCCTTATTTCTTCACACAGCTGTTACAGTGCTAGCCAGGCAGCACTGCAGACAATACCTGCTGTGGGGGTTTTATTTCTGTTGCACCATTCTTCTCTGCTGCAAAGACACTTGCCATTTTAAGTTCAAGTGGAACAAAAGCAAATACTTACATTTTGAAGCTGTGAAACAGTGTGTCCCTCTGTACTTTTACCAAAATCACAGAATCAACTAGGTTAGAAAAGACCTCTGGAAGAGTTAATGTTCACCAGAGCCACAGTAAGTAACGTATGCCTGGTTTAAGACTCAGCCAAACACTGAATTAAACTGACTTATTGTAAGTCACAATAGTATAATCAAGATCCTCAGATTGTCTTTTGTTCTTCCATGAAGTGCTTTTTTCTTCCAAAGTCTGTGTTAACTTTAACACCATTTACTTTTCCAAGTGCATCTTCACAGAACAATGCGCTAGACACAAACTCTTCATCAAAATAATCTCAGGAAAGCTGTCAGTCCCTTCAGTCACAGATGGCACACACTGCACAGGGTCCAAACATTAGCTTTGGAGATCACATTACAGGACAGCTTCTCAGGTATTGCTCCCTTTCTTCTGGACACCAGGCTTTTGGATAAGTTTCACTTTGTTGTTCTTCCAATGGAATAATCACAGCCATCTCCTGGAAGCAATACACCTGCCCACACTCATTGTAGGACATGAACATCATATGGTTTCCTATGCTTGCCAACTGGCCAGGAGGAGACTGCCTTGCCACTTAAAGAAACCAAAACATACCATGCTTCCTGCAGTGCACATGGATCCTTGTTCTGCCACGCTGTGTCCATAGCTACACCCAACCATTTCATCACAGTGGGCAGCTGAGCAAATGGCAGCAACTCCAGGCGCTTTGTCAAACAGCTGGTTCACTCATGCACTTGACCAAATTACAAAGAACTTCCTGGCCATTACTGGGATGAGCAAAAGTGAGTGCTCATATCAAATTATTTTAATCTCCATGTACAGGAATAAAAACTATGCGATACGCTGTTAAGCACAGGAGAACATTTATCATGCCATAACTGTAAATGCCATGTTGGTTTTGTATCACTGTGCATCTCATTATTGGAGCAAATGAGGCTCGGGTGACATCGGCTGCCACATTCCAGCTGCTTTTTGAAGCGTCTCCACCTGTTGTTTTGCCCTTCTTAGACCCCAAGCAGTTACATTTAATGAATTGTTGTCATACCAGAGGAAGATCATTGTTGAACAGCTTCTGTCACACATACAATGATCTTAGGATTTACATAATTTTCACTCAACAGTTCCTAGGGTTGACCTGCAAGAAGCTGCCCTCTCCAGGGTTCTTATGTGGCAACCAAAAATAAGTAAATAAATAAAAGAGGAAGAGAAAAGGTAGAGGAAGAGAGAAGAGATGAGAGAAGAAGAGAGAAGAGAGGAGAAGAGAAACCTGGCTTTCTCAGAGTCCAAAATAACATCAAGAATGCATCCTGAGTGACTCCACCCTCTGCCCTCAAGTGGAAGAGCCACGCTCTCTCTCTCTCCCTCCCTTACCCATAACCATTGAACAGTTGCTCCATGCTTCCTGGCTATAGCTCTCAGGAAAGCATTTTCTGTCCTTGGAAGACAATCAGTGACCACAAGCATTTACTGACAGGGTGTTAGATGCTGGCACCACAAGCCAGCCTGCCCTTTAGGTCACCACTCTACTGCACAGTGGGATGGCACTTCCTTGGATCTGGTCTACAGAGTATGTATGGGGGCACAGCAATGGAGATTTGCCTCCATGTCAGCTGTACAGTAACATTTCAAGGACTCCACAGTCAAAAGGATTTGTCTTCAAAGACACAGTTCTTTGAAGGTGAGACATCTTGTTTGGAGAACAGGTATAAAAAAATAAACTTTGTAACCTTCTCATTGTGTTTTACCCATTTCATCCTACATCTGCCCCCAGCTGTAACACATTTCTGTTTCACCTATCTGGCTATTGTTTTATTGCCATGTCTGTCACTGCAACTTTCAATAGATGCTGCTGCAATCTTCTTGCTGTAGAGTCCCATTAACTTCAACAATAACTTCAATAAATAACTTATTTCACAGAATCCACTCAAAGGCTTGTCTTTGATCACTTTCTTTTCTGCTTAAATCTGTCATTAGAATTTACTGCAAAACATCTGGACATTCCCTCATCTCATTTTTTTCCTTCATGCTTCTGTTTTACTTTTACTTCACACTGTAGCTCTTCTGTAGTTTTTACTTTTTTGCGACTTTAGTTAAATGTCTGTTTGGTTTTCCAACAAAACAAATATTATAGAGTCATAGAAATGTCAGTTTGAGAGGAATTTTCGTAGTCTCTAGCCCAGCCCAACAACTGGAGCAACACTACCGCCAGCACTAGAGCAGGCCACCCACAACTTTGTCCAGTCGTGCCACGAGAACCTCTCTGGAGGCCTTCCACATCATCTTGGCCAACGGGGTGCAGTGCTGCACATCCCTCCTGGCCTCCTCTTCCATCCCAACAGGCATCTCCAGAGCTGAGGCAGCTTTGGCTGAAACCAAGAGCTGGGCTGCTTGGAGGTTCGTTCCCAGTGAACAGGGAAGGGCACCATCAGCTCTGCCCCAGGAAAAGAGACAAGAAGCACCAGGTACTCTGTGCCTGCCTTGTGCACAGGGTGCAGGAGTCCAGCATCTGAGGAGACACGCAGGACCTTGCTCCAAGGGGCCATGTGGTCTGAGTCACAACAGAAAACCTCTACCAAAAGGGCTTAGAGTTTCCATAGGACCTCACTCTGCTGTCTGTGATCCAAATGAGTGCCAGTTCATTCTCTCAGGAACTCCTGCTGGGGAAAAGATATTCCTCAGCAGGAACGGAGCAGGTACAAACAGGGTCATCTAGCAATCAGGGAATTTTGTAGCCATTCCGCTGGTTATTTTTCTTTCAACTGATCACAGGTTCACCAGGAGTCAAGCAAAAGGAAAAAGGAAGTTTGGGAAAGATACACACCCAAGTGTCCTCTAGACCCAAGCGTGCACCCCCAAAATACTGCACTCCTTAGAAGCTATGATGAGAAAAATGGACAAAGCAAAGGCAGGCAAGCCAAAGTCTGCAGTGTGACAGGACTCAGGAAAAGCACTGGAAACCATAAAGGCTGTCTACTCTTTCATACAGCCAGAAGAAGAAAAACAATTCTTCATATATACTAACAGAAGGTTTGGAGATGTTTATACGCATTACTGCACAGACTGGTGATCCACAGAATACATCTACAAGGCCACTGCCTCAGCACCACCACACATCCTACAAGAGCATTAACATCAGGGGCCCAAAAAAAACCCAGTGAAGCTCATCAGTGAAAGAATTACTAGGGAAGTTTAACAGCATTATACTGAAGGCTGGAATGTTTTTGCAGAATGCTTTACAAGCCATTTGCTTTGTTAAAGCCAACGAGCCCTGATAGCAGGGTAGCAACTGCATAAAATGTGTGGAAGGCAGCAAAATCATTTCAATAAAAGTGAAGCAAGTAACACATTGTGTAACACTGAGCAAGAAAATTTTACCTATGTGAAAAATTAAGAAAGACTCTGTGGAGATTGCATTCATGATCCCAGAAATAACTAGAAATACGACAATGCAACAAGTTCATTCCTGACACCATTCCAAAGGAGCCAGTTAGGAAAAAATGCACTGGGAAAAGATTTGGCCCTGTTGAAATGTTTACATGGACAGTGCAAACATTTTGGTCAATAGCTAAGAGAATCATGCTGGAAACGGGGATGCAAATTAATGCCAAAAGTGGGAATAGCTCTTTTACTAAAGGATATGCACATTGCAAACGTTAAGAAATCAAACTCTAAGTGATTTCCAAATAATATGTGAATCCCTAACAAGCAATACATCTCAGCCTGTTTTAAATCACTATCATGTAATTGAAACTATATGAGCCTAATGTGAATCACTCTCAATTTATGATGACATAAATAAAAGCTGTTTTGATGTAAAAGATAAAGAATTAAGCTATACATTGGAGAAGGCTGGAAGAAGTCAGCTTCTGGAAAGAAGAGATAGTTTATTAACATCCTGTTATGAAAAAAAAACATTTCTGCTTGCTAGAGCAACCCAGGTCAGATTAACCTTACAGAAGCAAACTGTCTGCTGAGATGCAATCCAAATGAAAATTGTTCATCATATATTTCTTTCTGGTTCTGGACTAAAATTCAGAGGCTCTCAAACAGGTTTCATAAAAGTGAGTTGTGCTGGGAAAATAAGAAGAAAAAGTCTATTTGGAAGCTTCCAAAAATGGACAAATTACTTCAGAGTTTTTGCCTGGTAGTAATCCACACATTATTTCAATGGTGTTTTATGGAGTTTATAAAGATGTTATAAAACTGCAGGCATGGTTACTATTATGGATAGTGGGATCTGTGGATGAACCTAAAGGAAACAGGTCACTTGAATCCCATGGCACGAATCTGGGCTTGGACAGGAATGCCTTTTGCTTCTTGGGATTCCCCAGCCATTGCTACCAGATAAAACTGGAAACACTTTCTACAGCTAAACCCTCATGATTGCCATCATCCCTTTCCTATGTTCATTCTTAAAACATCACTGGAATAGCTTTTGGTGTGAATAACAAAGTACAGTGGATTGCTAAATTCAAAATAATAGGATGTGATTTACCATGAAATGCAGACAACTTCAGTTAACACTTACAAATTGCTTTCAAAGGGTTGGATTTCAGAGGCTGGGGAAATTCATGCCAGGAGGTAAGTTTCCACCTGTTTCATCACGTAAGACTCTTGTCTGCACACACCAAAAGTGCTCTGTGAACTAAATCAGCACACAAGTGAGTGGGGGATTCACTTCCCCACTGCACCACTGCTTCAAAGCAACTCACTACTGTCAACTCAGCTGAAGAACAGCTCTTAGGGCTGTGGTGAAACACACTGCCTGGGACTGAGCACTGTCAACAAAGAAGGGTATTGTACTAAATCAAAGCTGGAGAAGGAGACCCTTCTCTTCCACATCATTCAATTGACAGCTGGTTTTGTCTGGACTGCTTGAAGGCAATCCCTTGGCATTTTTCAGAATATGGTTCATTCCAAGACCACTTCTCAAAAGCAAGAGAGACGAGGTGACATCAGCAGTCATATTTTTTCCCTACATTGTTTTCCAAAACACCCCCAGAAAGCCTGGAACCTCCAGGCACTCCCAATATCCCTCATGCTACATTCCCCTCATCCACCTCCCATTTGTTGCTGGAAGCACATCACTCAGGGTGGAGGAGGGCCAGGACACACATTATTTCAGACTATTTGACCTGAACATGTACACACAGAATGGTAATTACAACCCACAGTCACAGAAGCAGAAACTAAACGTGGAGATGGCACAATCTCCACCCAACATTTTCTAGAATTTTGTGGTAATTTCACTTTGTAGAAGTTTCAAGCGTTTGAAATTTGTTTCCACTTTGGCTAAAAACAGCCACCGAACAGAAAAGCCCAGCATTTTGAAATTTCCATCAAAGGGTAAATCATAGTCCTGGAGTCATCTGTGTGACTTGCTGCTTCACAGGCCAGGGCTCTGGAGTTGAGTGCCTGGGGAAGCTGCTGGGCTGGGAACTCCCAGGGTTCATCCTCCCACCAGCCTGCAGCACTGACTGGAGATGGGAGACACCTACTTGGTTCTCCCAGAACCATTTTCTGTGATGGATCATATTGTAGAAAGTTTTTATTCTAATTAATTCCCCTTCCTAACGTGAATAAAAAGCAAAAGTGGTATCAGAAGCCTCTGGATCAATTTCAGTGGTGAAAGAAATTGCAATCCTCAATCCATCTGTCTTTGAATAGTTAATATTGCCACTGAAAAACAAGCAAGAAAACAAAAAAACCTACTGATAAGTTTACCTTGTTACAGTAGAAGGGATATCCCATCGTGGTCTGTGTGGGGTATATAATGCAGAACAGTTAAGAGCCATGTGCTTCTGCCATTGTATAGCTAGAAATACTTGTTACTTGTGCCATTACCACTGAGGAGCAAGATCCACTCCACTTAAAAAGAATCTGCTTCAGGAGTTCTTATTATTAGTTGTCTTTTGAATTCCTTCCACGATGTTACTGCTGATTCTGTTATTTTTTACGAACTACATTATTTTCAAAATGTCCATTCCTCAAAACTAAACAAAGCATCTTCCCTTTCAGGCATCACAAATGCACTTATTCCCATAACTCCCTCCCCTCAGACAAGCAGCTAAATGTCCCAGTTCTGCCAAAACCAAGGAACGGGCCAAGCAAAACACAGCAGAGGTGCCTGTGAGGAGAAATTTGCTGGGTACCCTCAGGAAACACAAAACAGGTGGATGCAGCATGCCCAGATGAGACCATGCTGAAGGGACAACATGGAGACATGGCAGCAGAACAGGTGGTGCTGGAAGCCAGGCCAAAGCACAGTCCCATTTAATTTCAAAGAGGAACAAAGGTGTCTCTCTCCGACAAGGTCCTTAGGACTTTTGTCTTCCTTGGAACTGATAAAGGAGAACTGTAAGCCTGCAGAAGTTAGACACAGTTTAGAAGAGCCCAAGACAATAGAGGATATATCAGCATAAAGGTCAGTTTAGACAGAAAAATATTATTCTCAATTTAGCTCAAGGTTTTCCACTCAAAAAAGCACAGCATAAAGCCTCCCACCTAACTCTTCTCTATTAAAAAATTGGGTTGGAGTCTTTTGTCTGCATGCCAAGCAAAACAAAGTCCAGGAGCTGATTTTTTCATAAATCATGATAGCATCACTCTGCAGAAAAGAAAAGCAGCTTGGGAATTTCAGGTCTTATCAAAACAACTGTGTCCAGCGATCAGTCTTGGGGAGAGACACAAAAGCCAAACCCAGCTCCGCAAACGGAGATGGTGAGAGATTCCTGGTCATTAATCATTGACAACGAAGCATCATATTCTAAATGAGAGGCAATTGCAGCCACTGTCTCAGGTTCACTTCACCTCTCAAACTGTAGATTGCACAGATCAATCTTATGAGGCATTCAGAGGGAAAAGTATCTGATTTCAGTTTCATACGTGCTTTATACAGGGTTGACCAGAGAAATCAAAGTGGCCAGTTTCTACAGTGAACTCAATATTGTTTCTGTACAGCGAGTGTGTATTTCTAGTGAGTTTATGTATACAGCCACAGCAGTAACAGATTTTTTAGTTTGTGAAAGATGTGACAAGATGGGATTTCAGCTCCAAGCAGAAAAAAAACCTGGCTGCATTTTAAAAGACATTGAAGAAGTTTAAGTGAGCCATATTTAAGATCAAAATTTTTTCATTCCAATCATTTAAAAACATTTTTAATATCTGAGTCACATTGAAGAACATTGCAAAACAAGACATTTCGAACTAAAAAAAATCAAATATTCTATTTTGAAACTCTAGTGGTATTTTCTTTCCTTGAATACTTACAAAAGTTTTTTCTAAACAAAACACCAAACAAACTTAGAAAATACACATATCTGAGCATTACTGAATCAGCTACCTTTACCCTCTCTTCCCCAGAAACTTTCTTAGGGCTTTGACTCCTATGACACCTGAGAACCTTGCTACAAAGAACAGTCAGCATCCCTCTTTTACAGGATGAGGAAACGTTGGGAAGTTTAGGCTTGATGTTTGGAAAAAATTCTTCACAGAAAGAGTGATTGGCCATTGGAATGGGCTATCCACTGAGGTGGTGAAGTCACTGTCCCTGGAATTTTTTTAAAAAAAGACTGGATGTGGCACTTAGTGCCATGGAAGTACTTTGCCCAAGATCAACCAGCAAAAGCAAAACAGATTATAGCACTTAAGTCTGTCCCATGCTAAGAAGCATTAGTCTTCACTGATGAAACGTTTCTCCTTTACAATAAGCAAAACATTCATGAAAGTCTCTATCTTTTCTTGTTTTATTTGATGAACTTCATGTCATGTGTGCCAGTAGAGATCACAGACATAGGCTAGGAGTCTCTATACCGGACTTTTTTGTGGCTAAGGATTTCCAGAGGATTCTACAGCCAAAGCAAGCCTAGGAAATAAAGAGAAGTTGAGACCTAGGTGCCTGAATTTATTTTCTAGAGCTTCCCCGCAAGCATGCAGAGCAGGCTCCAAACATTTTACAAACATCACTGTGAAGATATGCTGGTTGGAGATGTTTTGGAGCACTTCAGCCATGTCCCTGGGCTTCAAGCAGGAGCTTGAAAACATGACCACAAGGATCTTACTGCAAACATCAGTCCCTTTTGAGTAAAGTCTGGGACTATGGACACAAGGGCTGAAATCAGTGCCAACGATTTTATGACTGGTTTCCTCTCACCACTAGTTTTATGATTTTTTTTCAATGTAGCTATTAAAAAGGAAAAAGAAAAGCAGTAAAATAGGTGAACTGAAACCACAAGTCTGGTGTTCAAGCACTTCTGAAGATCTGTGGCACAGTTCACATGGGATTGGTTCAATTCCCCCATCGTTTGGCTGCAATTTTTAGAAGTTTCATGGAGTGAGCCCAGACTTATGGTCAGGGCTTGATCACAGGCCTCCCAAGCACAGCAAATAGTCCCTTGCCCTGCAAGGCACAACACTGGGTCCAGCAGCAGCAGGGCTGATGTAAAGCATTGGTCAGTGAGCAGGGCTGGGAGCTGCCAGCTGAATTTGCTAGAACAGTCATGGAACAGAAACAAACCATGATGCAAACAGCTGAACTGATTATTTTTTTTATTTGAGCTCATTTTCAGATTGCTTTCAAAAAATATTCCCTGCTCATTTCATTACAAAACGTGAAGTTTACTCCAAAATGACTCACTCTGTCACTGAGGGAGAAGGTACAATCTGCCACATGTGTCAGAGAAGGCCTATGAGGTAATTTCATTCTCTCACCATATGAAAACTATTATTCCTTCACATAATGAAAATGCGAGGATGTAGGTGGCAATCCCCAGATGGACACAAAAATGAAAAAAAGCTCTTGTGGGTTGCTAATCATGTTTTCAAAAAACAAATGCATTTCAATCATAGTGAATATTTCCAAGTATGGAAAGTAGGTTTTTCTCATGTGCAGCATCCACATAACATTTGGCAATAACAGCATAAGCCAGAATTCATATGTGAGTGTATCTCATTTCTGATGCTGACATTTCATGGTAAGTTGAACTACCCAGGAAATTCAGGTGCCATAAAGGGTAAGTATCCACATACAGCATATATTTTGCTTCCTCTGTGGTTTCATTACTCTTTGGTACACTTCCAGATCATCTGAAATACAATCTTGCTCACCAAGTTTTCTGGACCCTCAGCATTTGAATTAAGCACTCACAGATGTTCCCTTTGCTCTCCACTCCTTTAAGCTTGATGGATCCCCTCACTGCAGGCTCTCCACTGAGGTACAGTTGTTTTCTCACTTTGAAAGGAATTTCAGAAAACATTTCAGTTCATCTGTGGAATTTTCCATCTGAGTGTGATTTATTTGCATTGTCACCACGCACCAGAGGCCAGTCATTGGCAAGGGCCCTACTATAAAGGTACTGATGAAACTTATATGGTCCCCACTACAAATTTCCCGGAGGACTGCGACAAAGCAGAACTGAGCATGTTTTATTTTTAATTACCTCAAGCTAAAAAGAGAGAGGGAAAAAAGCAGTGTAAAGGGAGAGGAATCTGGACTGAAGATTTGTCTGCTGAATCAGTAGGTTCAATGCTGTAACTTTGCTGCCTGTGAAAGTGCCACTGAGACAGATAGCTGAGGATTCTTGCAGCTGAGCTCTCAAACCAGTGGATTCTTCAAGCAGCATTTCACAACATCCAGTCTGGGAGCATCACTTTCCCAAGAGATACTTTGGGCTCCTGATTTTAGCCTTCAGAAACACACATGGCTGAACAAACAATGTGAATGTTTCACCTCTGCTGAGACTGGCACTGAGTGGAAGGTGGTTCATCCAGTAAGGGCTTTGTGGTCAGTGGTAGACCTCAATTCCCATTGCTGCTGAGGTGGGACACCCAGACTGCAAAACAGCTGCTACTTGAGCTCCAGCACTAAAGGGCTTCTTGTCCTTTGGAAGGCTGCTGGGGCTCTGATGGCCCTGGAAAACTCTCAGGGCACAGTTCAGAATAGCCCCTGGTGAAACAGAAGAAATACCACTATTTCAGCAGTGCCATAGTTACAGGGACTGGGACTGTTTTATCACTATGAGGGTATAACCAAAATATGTATATTCTACACCCTCTGTGTCATTCCTGATGAGCTGTTAATGATAAATCTTTTGATAACAGCTGCCCAGAGCACACTTCACACCCCAGGCCACAATAGATAAGGAAAGAGATCCGGGGAGACATTAACACCTCCACACCCAGCTGGAGGGGTCCCCCCTGCCAATAGCCCCAGCTGCACTGACACAATAGGCACTTACAATGGCCCATATCATCAAAGGATCCAAAACATCCCAGGGCTCACAGAGATAAAACAACCATTGTGAACTCCCTGCCCTGGGGGAGGTACTGGGGATATATAATCCTTGGGGTTTGGGGCTGGGGTACCTCCTCACTGGACCCAGAGGGAGAACAGGACTCCAGCAGGACTGTGGCTGCCACTCTTGAGGTGACTGCTGCCATTTCTTCAACAGAACTGCTGTCTTCCACTGGAACATCATCCCAGCTACCAGTTTTTTTCCTTTCCTTCTGTTCTGCACCCAGGGGCACCACGCAGTGCTGGGCACAGGAGTTCACGAGCACCATGCTCTTCCTGTCCCAAGGGGGTTGGGTTGTACTCTGTTCTTGTGGGTCAAAGCGGTTTTGTTATCTTGTGTCATTGTTTGTATTGTGACCTTTTTAGTAAAATTGTAGCTCTGACTTGTGGTCTCTCCAAATTGGGTTCATTTCTCCCACCAGTTTACTTTTAAACCAGCAAAACCAGCTTGCACCACATAAGTTACAAAGATCGCAAGGCTGGGTGGCCACTGTAAGACCTGTATGGTGAGAAATACTGAGTCATTCTGGAATGTGTGTGCTGCTACACAGAAACCCCATGGAGAAATAAGCTCATGGGTTGTGTACCTGGAGCACCAGTGTGCTCCAGCCTGCATTAGAGGGCAAACAAGATTAGAGATACAGCTGGGAGAGGAGCCCCATTCTAATCAGCAGGACTCAATTTCACAGCAATAGGCAATTAACTCATTTGCTCTCCACTTCAGCGCTGACTGAGGTGACACAGCTGGTAGAGCCAAGGTGACACAGCTGGTAGAGCCAAGGTCTTGTGTCCACTTTATAGCACAGGCTAAGCTTTGCTGTTCTCCTGGGTTAAAAAGCCCCATTAGGGAGAGACAAGCAAAACCTAAGTAGAACAGAGACTCCCCACTACAGGAACCCAGCACAATCACTGGAAAGGCACAGCTGCCCAGACAGCCATCGTAATCATCCTACCACCCACCACCTACCCAGGACAGAGCTGTGCCACCACTCCTTTAGCACCCTGAATCTAAATCCAATTCCGTGCTCAAAGAAGCAGCAGAGAATAACACCAGAAACCAGTGCTACAAGCTAAAACCCCTCTGCTGCCTCTCAGACCAGCAGCATACATCTCCACCTACCACCCCAATGCAAAGTGTCTGTGAAGTCTGCTCCACAAACTGGGAGCTCACGTGGCAGCTCAGTGTCAGGGACACAGAAAAGGCTGTCCTCCAGCTTTCCTCAGCAACAGCAGCAGAGATGTCCACACAGCTATAGGAAACAGCAGAGGAGTACAACTCCTGAGCTGGTTTTGACACACATTTCCCTTCCCTCTGGCAGATGGATTTGCATTTTGACATCATACCTATACCTCCAGGTGCCCTGAACAGTGAAAGCACCCCAAGCACTGTCAGAGAACAAGAAGAGCCAGAGCATGGCTGGCAGAGAGCATGGATTCAGTGACTGTAGCAGCACAGTCACAACAAGATGTGCTACTTATAAAAGTGTGGATGTGGGGATGCAGGTAGTCAGACAGACATAAAAGACATGTCACCTCCGCAGGGTTTTTTAAAATATTTTTAGGCACCTGTTCCAAATGGGAAAGTGTTCCTAGAGGAAATATTTTTCAGAAGAAATTAAAAAGACTTTAACAACTCAACATATTTTCTTCCAGTTCTTGGATACTTACTAGTTTACTAACATTTTCTCCACTCCTGAGAATTCACATGGCTAAGGCAGAAAGCCAAGGGAAAGATTCCATCTGACTCTTCCAACTAAAAAATGTAATGAAAAGAGGAACTTTCAGGGGGTAAGCTCAGCTCATCTGCAATGGTGGCTTTTACTCAAAATAGGCCCAAGACAAGTTTCCTTGCTCTCTACGCCCATCTTTCAGGACTGTCACAGGAGCATGGGACTCCACACAGAGGCTCAGCATTTCTGCAGCTGGCCTGTCTTAGGAGGTGAAGCACCTCG
Organism: Calyptomena viridis; assembly: GCA_013390005.1. Lineage (NCBI taxonomy): Eukaryota > Metazoa > Chordata > Aves > Passeriformes > Eurylaimidae > Calyptomena > Calyptomena viridis. The sequence goes on along the minus strand of WEIV01021714.1, from coordinate 75,983 downwards.
TAGGTACAGCTTCCCCTTGACTAAAGCAGCGATCAAACAGAAACCTTAGGGGCTCAATTGCCCCTGTCTGTTCTTTGTGCACTGACGTCAAATGTGCTACACATTCGTGTTGGCATAAACAGCAAGAGAGGAGAATCAATTCCTGTTCAGCCAAACACAGGTCACTTCCATCCCTTGGCCAAAAGTACTCTCAGGATAGCATACAATTTGGTCCATTGATTTTAATATATTGGCATTTCCTCCCTCTTACTGTGTGAACACATTGTTTACAATTTCAGTAAGCCACTTTGGAAAACACTATTATAAATCAGGATAAATAAAAGCTTGTCCTGTTTGCCTTCAGTGTAGGACATTGCTAGTGTGGGAGGTAGGTCAGTCAGGGATACAAAAAAACCCTACCCTAAGCCTTCTGTGCTAATTCCTTAGGATTTCAGGTGGGTCTGGACTGTGAATCTGTTGAGCATTTCAACAGTCACTCAAGAGAAGTCTAGTTCAGTGGAGGCATCTGCATCTCTTTACTAATTCATTTACAGTAGCCAACAGTATTCCTTTAAAGTGGCCATCACTCACACACTAAATCTCCCAGCAGGGTGGCAAGCCTTGTTCATATGCTCTGTTTGTGTGTTACTTTAAACCAAAGAGTAAAGGGATAACCCAGATCAAATGTATTCTGGATTGGTTTGGCTCTGTTGCAAAGGCTAAGCAGAGAGCTTCTCATCAATTAGCAGAAGAAGAGTCAAAGCTGAAGTTTCTCTGTGAAGTGCCTATAGTATTTAAGGAGACAGCAGAGGATACGGCTGTGCTTTCCAAAGCGAAATGAGTCACCTGTTGTCTGCAGGAGACCATGCCAAGAGTGGTCAGATTTGAGCTCAAGGGAGTGCTTTCCAGAGGACTTCAGCCAACAGCTGCTTCCTTTCAGCTGGATTGTGCTGAGAATCTAGCCTCAAGTTAAAGCATGACAAGAAAAAGTAGTACTAGATGCCAAAAGAAGTGTGAAGGCCGAATTTCCCAATAAAATGAAAACATGGATTGTTGGAATTATCTACCCTACTTTTCTGCTCACAGACTATTCCCAGCTTAGCCTGGTGACCCTGTGGCAGCACTGGGGTTGCAGGTAACTAATGTAGAGCACTGGAAAGTTCCTGCTCCTTCCGGAACAGATCAGAGGATAAGTCTCATTAATACATGTGTTCAACCTGATCCAGACACTTAAGCAAATAATTGTTCCAAGAATGTTAAAGTCCACGGATGGTTTGGGGAAGGCAATTTCTATAGTAGCAAGGGAGAAGACTAAAGTGAGGATGAGGATATGTTAGATCAGCGTTGGGCTCCATCACAGACTACCTCCAGGCATACTGCTTACTGCTGACCTCCTGAAGGCATTAGGGATGCCTGACCAGCCCACTCAGTTTTGGTGGAAGCTTGGTACTCTACATCTTCACAGATCTTGAGCTTGGTCAGTTTACTCACCTTTTTGTGAACCAGGCCCAATGCATTTCTTCTCCACACACGAATTAGTGTGAGAATAGCTGAGGAGCACAGACATCCTCCTCACTTAAGGCCTCAGAAGTGATCTATCTTCCCTGCATAGCCCTGCAGCAATTCTAGCACCCATGATAATATACCAACCAGAACCTACACTGTGCTCTCTAAATGGCAAGTCATTACAGAAGAATAACACCTGAAACCATTTCCCTCACCACTTCACAAACATAAGCTACTTTTAGGGAGGATCTTAAAGGAAAAACATCATCACCGGCGTGGCTTGTATCTCATTTCAAGAAGCCTCTTCAACCTGCCTCTCAGAGACTGGTGATTCCCAACATGGACAGAGAGCAGAAAGTGGCTATAAAATGTCCATTTCTGTGTTAAGACTGAAAATTATTTGAAAGGTCTCAATTCTTAAAAAAAGTTACCATTGTTTCAAGAGAAAGACATCTTTTCAATAGACTTTGAAATCAGGATGGATCACAGATCAAGTCTGACTCCTAGTAAAACACAGGTCAGTGACTTAATCCAGTGAAGCCAGTATCCTGCCCATGCATGCAAAATGAGCCTCTCAATTAGTACTGGTTAGAGCCTTCCAGTGCAGTATCAGGAAATGCTATTTCATTGGAAGCGAAATGTGTCAGCTCCAATTACCATTTTATTTCGAAAAAAGTATCAGACTACAGATTTCTAGGACAGGTCAAATGTAAAATTTTGTTTTTCTGTTTTGTGATGGCTTTTTGTATAATCTCTTGGAGGAATGGGTATATAAACACATCCAAAATTAAATGTTTTGAAGAATATTTAGCTTTCACATGAAAATTAAATAAATATGTTTACTATTCTCTTTGGACAACATGGAAATCCTCATTCTCACAGTGCCATCAACAAACCAAATACAAGATCATACACAGCAAGTCAGAGGAAGACAAATAGGATTAGCAAATATATGGCAACATTCATGAAATTTTGCTCAGTTTTATGCAGTAACACCATGTTTACACCCACATGTGTAAAGGCAGGAAGGACAAAAGCTCATTATGAGTCCCTCAACATCTCCTATAAAGAAACCCTTTGGATAAAATGCACATGTGATGTTCAGCCAGAAAAATATTTTCTCCCCTATATTCATAATGGTGAGATGACAGGGAAGAAAAGTCATTTTCAAGACATAAAAGAGACTATTTAATCATTGAAAATTCTAATGAATTTACACACCCTATGTCACAAAGCCTTGCTTACAAACATCAAATGATCTCCTAATTCTTGAAACCTTCTTTAATTCAAGTTGCTTTGAGGGTGTCCCAGAGTGCTCAGACTCTTCCTTCCAAAGAAATTTCAAATTATAGCACAGTTGACTAAAGGAACCTGCATATGCTACCCTTGCTTTTGACTGTCTGGGACAACCATAAGGAAGCTGCACAGTGCAGTGCATTTTCAAGCATAACACCTACCAAAGATTTTCTCCATTTTCTCATTTTCCTCCTCACGGTTTATAGCACTACAATTTTCCCCACAGAAACTTTGAAGAATTTTAATTTAAAGTGGAGAAAATAGGAACGGGGCAGGGAAGCAGGAAGAGTGGGAATTACTACATTTTTATGGCCTTCCCTAGCTCTTGAATAAACAATATAAATAATCAAGGCTCAAAACAAACCCAAACAAGCTCAGATATTAGGACTAGATAGGAAGGGGAGTGAAATGTAAGATTTTTCTCACTTTTGGCCACAGTAAGCCTGTCCCTACAAGAACTCCCCAATGCTTTCCTTCCTGAGCAGTTACCTTCTAGGATGCTGAGCTCAAGTATACGGAGAGGCCAGTGTTCTCCAACAGTAACATCACACTGGGGAAAAGTGTTGCTGATGGTCTGAAGGACAAAGCACATGGCAGACTGAAGGGATTCATGCATTACTAAGAGGACTCAACTTGGAAACATGCTGTCTCTTGGTATGAAACCAAATTTTCATCACACGGTATCCTTCAATATTTATATATTTCATGTGTTTGGTACCATATCAGGAGACAGTATAGTTTAAAAAACCAGAAATGTACTCCTCAGGTGGGTGAAGCAACTTCTAGGGTCCTGCTGCAACAGATCACATCAAGATTGACCCCCAACTATAAACCATACATAAATACATAAGAATAAAACATAACACAATAAATAAATAAATAACATAAACATAAAAAATACATAAACCAAAAGAGAACTAGCACTGTAGTCACCCATCTATGTTACAGAAGGAAGTTGTGTACCACCCTATGGAACTAACAGTGGACCGGATGCCTTTTAGACACCCTGAAATGCATGAAAGACATTACAGTCTACAGACATAAATAAAAGCCCAAAGCTTCTTTGTCTGTAAGAGTAATTATCTGTCTGATTTCAGAATTTATGCTGTTACACATTACTAGAGTATCTGAGAACATTTCAGTTTAAATCAGTGGGAACAGAAAAATCTCTGGTAGTGGTACTTTCTGAAACTCCCTACTTAATAGCTGAACAAACATGTACCTTGCATCCATAAAGATATTTTATTTCATCTGAGAGTAGGTGACTATCCTTTGTTAATGTTTGCAAGGACATTAAGGTCCAGTTCAAAACCTGTCCTTGTATTAACCTGAAGTAGCAACAATATAACATGAATTAATTTGACAGTACAGAGAATGAGCCACAGAGGGCCTACAAACACACAATGCACCAGTTTTAAATACTTATTTCTGTTGCCACAAGTGCCAGAAACACGCTAAGTTCACCTTGATGTTGCAAGGGAGTAAGGCAGAAACTCATAACAAATGATTATGAGAGCAACTGGAAAGGGCAAACAATGAACTACACAAGAAAAAGGCAGTATTGTTGCACCTGAACTGAGCAGTAACCCCCGACAACCACTCTGGGCTACCTGTGGCCATTCATGGACACCTAGAAAAGGAGGGAACTATCAGGGGGCAGGCTGACATCTTAACCCAGAATGGGGACCCCTGCATTTTTTGGGGGAGCCTCTCTGACACTTATGCCATCTACAACTGTATTTCCAATCCAGCTACAAGATGATCTCTAAGCATTCCCTATACAAAGAGCTTAGAAATTTAGCAACTTATATCTTATTGCACCAAGTACAGCTCTTATCAGCACCAAGAGTCAAACCACTTGCTGTCTCACACTCCATTAAGTATGTCCATCTAAGGGGAGTGACATGGAAGGAACTGTGTGAAGGAAGGAACATGGAGTGACTGTGTGCAGAGGTAAGTATCACACTGAACACGTGAAATACTTACCACAAACAGACAAGACCACAAATATCGGTGACCCCTCATGTGCCTTGCAGGGGAGCGCTTTGCTGTGGGGGTCCTTGGAAACTCAGAGTGGAATGGGACAGTTTTTATTCCTGCTTGAGCTGTCCTGCGACTTGCTTAGCTGTGGAAACACCTCCTATCCAGGAAAACCTGTTCCAGGCAGTGCAAAATGGGTCAGTTTGTTAACTGAATGTTTTCTGCTTTCCTGGCTGCTTGTCACCATGGCAAATGCAATGAGAGATAGGAAACTCCTCAGGCATGTGGGAATGACACCTCAAAAGTTAACTCAGTGACTGTTCTCAAAAATACAAAGCCACCTTCTGCTCTCAGTTCTGTGTAACTCATTTGACATTTCTTCTACATTCATCTCTAACACAGTGAGGCAGCTAATAAGCTTATTAACTGCTGGACTTCTCACAAAAAAAAAAGTAAACAAATTGAATATTAGACAGTTTACTACATCAGATGAGATCCTGAGACAAGATCTGTATTGCACACAGGTTCTGAGAAGGGAAATTTTCTCAGGTTCTGTGGAAAAACTCTTTGCATAATCTCTTGAGCTGGGCTTTGTAGGCTGATTTGCTACCAAGTAGCCACATTGTACTCCAGAGATAGTACATGTTCTGCGGAGGAACTGCATCCACGTAAAGGCAAATGGGTGAATTAGATAAAATAATTTTCAGTCTTTTCAATAAGAAATGTGGGCTGGTCTGCAAGTATCAGGGAGCAGACAGAGCAAGGCTACTCCCTGAGGAAAGGTAAGCCAGGAGCCATCTCATCATCCCACAATACCAAGAACAGATCTGGAAATGGCAGCCAGGTCCAACCAAGAGTCCTGACTACAAGGCAATATCAATATCACAGTGATGAGGCAGATCCCAGGTGAAGCAGGGAAGCCAATCCACAAGTCAGGGTTACGGATCAGGCCCAGTGACAGCCAGAAAGATCCCCAGTAACACAGCAGAGTTTAGGTCATGTGAGAAAGCCAGACTGCAGACTGAGGCATAGAGCAAGTTATGCTGTGGCTGTAGTACTCCTCAGAAGGACTGAAAAATCATGGATGAGCTTAAATTGAGCCCTGGGGCCCATGTGTGAGACCCCAGGTGAGCTTGGTCATAAGGTCAAGGCCATTAAGGCTCATCAGTGCTCTCAGGAACAGACAGTAAAAAATACAGGGGTTTCTTTTTAATGTTTGTGTATTACTTAGGGCATGACACAAGACCTATTCAAATCAATGCAAAGATGCATGCCAGTCCTCAAGGAGGCCCAACAGAGAAATTAAAATGAGCAAGAAGATGCAATAAAGTGTACAGGTGCTCAAGTCAGCCCTACCCCGTTGGGGTTGAGATGCTGTGGGTGTTCAGGTGAGGAAGCTTATGTCACCTCCACAGCTGACTGACAGATTACACATTTCTGAGAATTGACTCAAGCCTTTCTACACGGAATCACTGAGCCAATTCTTTGTAGTAACATACATACTACTACAAATACATCCTACCAATGTGAATAGTAAAGCAGTAATCTGACACACCAACTCCTGGAGTCACTTACAAACAGAATAAGTGTGGTGGCTCATCCTTGGTTGAAAGCAAGAATAAATATATATTATCTTTTTTGTGAGCATTACTGTCATCACTGATTAATTGGAATAATGAGGCATGACAGTGAGCTAGCAGAGGATCCTAAAGATGAAAGGTGTATCATACCACAGAGACAAAATCACTAGCCCCCACAAAAGACATTCACTGTCTCTAGGGAAAATAAAAGTAATACAAGTAGAGGCATACAGTAGACATTATCCCCTCCCAGAATGTAATTGTGAAGTATGAAAAAATGGTATTTCATCCAGTGATTATGAAAGATTTAGTTCTGACATTGGACATCCTTTTCAGCAGCCTTGATCTGGTATTGCATTTAATGTGACATAGAAGCTTATGGGCACTTAAAGACTATCTGTGGGGTACATGAACATAAATGTAGTCATATTCAAACAGATAAGATCATGTAGAGATATGACTCCTCTTCTGCAATTGCACAGCTCTGCTTCCTCCTGTCCAAAGAGAAAACAACAGAAGCACATGCCTACTGTGCAAGCTTCTCTCTGGGTTCTGTTCTTTATAAGTGATTTATATTTATATCCAATTGTTACAACCAAAAGAATAAACAAAACATCTAAAATATACATGAATGATCTTGTTCTCCAGCAGCATGTGATGTTCAAAAGGACTCAGAAGCACAGACATCAAACCCATGACTTTCCTTTGCAGCTGGTTGCATAATTCCTCTAAGTTCCAACCATAAAATTCTCTTCCTTCCCTGAACCCTACTGAATTCCTGTGTTTCACAGAGGAATTACATCTTTTGTGGAAGAAAATATTTCCTTCTGCTACTTCTACATTTGCAGCTTTCAAATCTCTGTTTGAGGAGCAAAGATAAATAAGAATATGCAATTTATTTTCCTTAGCTAGACAGAAAGCTTGGTCTGAATGAAAGATTAGGGCTCCAGATGCTCTTAAAAATCATCACTCACTGCTTTCAGTGGGTGTGCAGTTCTTTTTTAAAAAGGGACTGTCTCCACAAAATCCCTTAGCTGAGGGCCAAACCTGGAAAACGTAACCCTAAATGTGTGCATCTTGTCAAAACTTCTCCTTACCCCTTTGACTGTGTTTGACACTCTCCAACCCCACTACCTGACTTCTGCTGCTGGGTGTAATTTGATTTTTCAGCAACACCTGGTACTGTCCAGTGAGAGTACAGAGACTCTGATGGCACTCATTAGGGAAGGTTTGCAAGGAGAGGAGTGTCCCAGTCACACCACATGAATGTCAAGAGCAGCTATACATCAATCTGCACCTTTATGTTTCTGTCAGTACTATCTCCACCTATCAATTAAAATTGCTGAGTTTTGTGTCAGAAGCTGTGGAGGAAGACTGTGAAAGCTATCAAAGATAAAAAAATCTCGAAAGGTGAGTGTTACCTACCTGCTCTTTATCTAATTGTATCAAGAAAGGTTTCACTGGGAGAGCCTGACTCACTTCTCACATTTGCTAATTAAACTTTGTTTCAGCAGTAATTCAGCGTGAATACTCCTCCCTTAAAATGATGTCCAAAGAACCAGTAAAGGCCTCTGTCAGAAAACTTGCTGAGAATAACATCCAGAATTGGACTGAGTAACATTCTCACAAATAAAAAGGAATGGCCAAAACCAAGGATGGCTTCTTTTGAGATCAGCCCAACGCCCGGAAAATTAATACATACCTGGTCCTAAGAAGCCCAATTTAGATGCTCAGTCTGGGCTCCTGAGGGCATGGACTGAAGCCTTTGTGTTTTCCACCTCCAGCAACTGCCAGACCACTGTTCGATGGGCTTGTTACAGCTGGCCTCATGCTTCCTGTATGAGGAATACAACACAAAGAGTCTCAGGTTAACCCGGGAGTGAAATGAGAATGATAATCCAAAATACTAGTATTGAGATGGAGAACTCTTTCCTGCAAGGTCCTAGGTAAGACAGGACTACTTTGAGGAGCCAAGTGTTGAGCAGACAGAAAGGACACAATCACTGTGCCATTTACAGGTTGCCTATCTGCTGCCCCTCCGCCAGGTGGCTTCAATGGCCTGGGCACACCCAAAAAATGCCGTGTCTCTTCCTCCCACCTTTTCAGCAGCCCAGTCCTCTCTGAGGCGCCACAGCAGGGCACCCACAAAAGAAAGGAATTTGTCCCTAGAGGTGCTCAAGTCTAGAGACAGCCTGACCTAAAACAGCTCATGAGAACATGGTTTTGCTTCTTGCAGAGACGCCTTTTGCTTTGCCGTGTGAAAAACGCAGATGCGCGTTCAGGCAATCACAGCAAGCGGCAGATCCCGGGAGGTGTTTTACAACTGCACAGTCTGCCCATGAATGAGGCTGACTACAGCATCAGAATAACAGATGTGATGTCAGGTACACTGCAGCCATAATTATTCAGCTGCAATTATTGTTCAGATACATTCACATCTCATTTGGCCACCAGCACCAGGAGCATGAAAGGACTCCCTTAGCACGCAGTCAGCATTATTTTATTGTTATGGATGAAATAAAGCATAATAAAGCAAGGGAGTATTTACAAGGAAAAGCCCAAGACACTGAGTTTTGTTTCCAGCTTTACCACAGACCTCATCTGTTACTTGGAGTGAATCACGTCATTTTTAACATGTACAATGGGGATTGTCCCTTCTCTTTGTTACTCTTATCAGTTTAGGGAAGAGTCTCTGACTGTGCAGGCATCTAACATCCAGCACACAGGCAGGGCTTTGAGATGTTTCTGTCATTGTACAAAAAAAATCTGCTTTGATAGGGGAATTACATTGTTCTGTCTCATAAACACATTTGCCTGCATAATGTTAAGCAAGACGGTTTTTCCATAGATATTTTATACTGAAAAATATCATGTTAGCATACTGGGAACTAGAAAGATCTACTGGGTGGGCACCCACATTTGTGAACCAAGTAAAGACAGACTGAGAATATCCTTCTGAAGGAGCTGAGTTTCTCTCTTTCAGTATTCATCTCCTATACTGAGCCATGGAGATCAGATATTGGGGCAGTGTGGGAAAACTTGAGGCAACTGAGCCCACTTTCAGAGAACAGCAGGTATCATGCAAATTTTTCCAGTGTTAAAACCAAGAAGGCCCAGTCTCAGCTGAATGAGAGGGTTGGTCTCATACAAAGGCTGTCTCTACCAGCATGCTCCACAACTGAGTGAGAACTAAAATAAAACCTTCTGAGCTCCTGATGATTCTTTCAGCAGCAAAATCCCGCAGCCTGTCCTTAATTATCAAGACAAGCTCATCTTCACTGGGTTTTGGAAAGAGACGAACTGACTTGTGTTTAGTGTGTGCTGTTACAGCCCACCACCACTCCAGCACTGCTGAATGTGTGGGTTCTGACTCAGGAGAATATTTTCATTTCAACCATGCACAGGGGTTCTCTATGAAATAAAACCCTGTAACTCCAAATAACTCTTTGTTAACTTCAAAGCCCTGGCAAGAGCTTTGGAGCTCACAAGACACACTGAGAGCTGGCAGCTGAGACTATCAGGCTGACAAAGAAGCCCCCTGGACACACTTACCATATAAACAAGAAAGGTCAGATTATTCTCCTATGGAATATGATACTGATACCGCTTACCCATGGGGTAACTATTTGGTTACATGGACTGGCATGACCCAACCTCTATGTAGGAGACTGAAGAGAGCTGTACACACCAGACTCTTCTTTTGTAGACCCTGCAAAGCAAAGCCTGACTGATGGTGTGGCTTTCTACTGACAGTACACAGAAAATACATTTACCCATGCCCTTCACTGAAAAGGTGAACATAGCCCTTCACCCTCCCGAGAGAGCAATCAACACCTCGGGGCCCTGGCTCAGCTAAACCAGTAGCTGGCAAAAGTCCCAGGAGAGGAGGAAAGCAACTGTGAGCTGCTCCTCCAAGGCTGGTGTCTCTCAGGGACATTTTGCAACAGAATAAGGACAACCAAAAAGACTCTGCCTCATCCTTTGACATTGCCTGCCCTACCCACTGCTGTTCTATGGGCCAGCAGCATGCTGCTCTCCCCCATCCTGCATTCTCCCTCTCTGCAAGGAGCTGCTGCATCTCACTGGGGGAGCTCAGATAAGAGTGGGAACCGTAGGGAAGCTGAGTCACACGGAGGTGAGGTGAGCCAGCAGACCTGTAACACAACCACATCTCCAGATTACCAGAGGGAAAAAATGTGAAGGACATATTGCAAAATGTACCTCTTACAGACAGACATGGAGTCACTGATAAACAATCCTCAAACATTGTTGTTCAAACAACATTTGAATCATTCTCTGACTCAGTGAGTGACGGGTGACAGAAAGTACAACAGTCAGCTAAGACCACAGAAAATGATAGAGAAAGTAGTGAGTGAAGTGTGGCATTCCCAGCTGAGCCTTTGGTGAGCTGGGTCAGAAAATTAATGAAAAAGTCACTGTTCTGGATAAATCCTCTCTGAAGCTGTAATAGTGAAGCTTACATTAGAAAATGTTCATTGGCTGCTTTGCAGTCAATGGCAGTTCTTAGAGTGGGATGGCATTTATAGCTCTGTCCAGTTTCTCCTAATCTTAATGTGTTTCTCTGGCACTTTTCCATTTTCTTGCTCTTGGTTAAAGAGCACTGAGAATCTCTCTCAAAATAGCTGTCAGAATCAAATTATATCTGCTCCAAAAGCAGAAAAATAATACGAAAATGAGGAGAAAACTTAGTTGCACATTGCTTATGCGTATCATTTAGGACTTTGCTTGAGGAAATCTTTCAATGGGTTAAAAGTGAAATAAAAAAAAATTGCTGTCCCATGGAGAAATCCACACAACTGTTGGCTCAGAGCATTGGCTTCCCGTTTGTCCGATAGAAAAAATGAAAGTTTTTCAGTAAATGACTAAACAGACATGAATGTCCATGACAGGAATTACCCATTTCTGTAGTTGCCCAAAATGATCAAGGCACGACCATACATTTTCTTCATTTTACAGAAGTAGTCTTAGTCAAAGTGTTTCACCAAAGGTAAGCAAGTCTGCAAGATTTTTAATTATAAAAAGCCCAACCACCACCACCCCACACCAAATCCAGCACAAGTTTAAAAAACCCTCCTGATGGACTTCAGTGTGTATCTCTTGGGCAAAACAAAAGCTGCTGATCTTTGGAAACACTGAATAGAATCACTTCCATTTACATCGTAAGACACGATGAGGATCAAAAACGACTTGAGTGATTAGAAGGGCTGCAGACCATGTTTTGTATGTCTGGTCAAAGCAGCAGCAGAAGTCAGTAGCAAAGCAGGAGTTTAACCTCTGAGCACCTGTCTGGCACTCTAATCTCCCAGAAACCTCATCTCCCTGCCTGAGGAAAGATACATGAGGGAATCACGACCATACAGGTCAGCGCAGATGCCTCACCACGAGGTCTGCGGTGATGGGAAGGATGATGCCGTGCTCACACCTTGAGTCCTTCCCAAACAGGGAAGGACTGTCTCCAAGGCACCTGCAGAGAGCACAAGGCTCTCAACAAGGCCTTCACCCAAGCAGTCCAGGGAAATAATAAGCTCCATTTTACAGTGAAAGATTTTTATTTGTCCTGGTGCTATTCTGAACTGATAGAAAAGCTTCTCTCTCCTCAAAACACCAGTCTGATGAAAAGCAATAAAGTGTCTGTGACAAGGTGCCACCCTTTTAGAAAATGCATTGTGCTACCTTTACTTTTGACAGGAACAGTGAAGAGGAAATTGTGAGCATTTGAGGCTTTAAAAACCACACAGCCTGCAAAGACTTAGTGAGGAAAGTGGTCCTGAGGTGAAGCCCCATGCCAGGGCTCAGGAGACATGGTGCTCTCCCAGCTGCAGCAGCAGCCTCACAGCTGGGCAATCACTCAGTCTCTGTGTTTAGACTCAGCTGAGGCGAGAAGAGTTAAAAGTGAAATCATTTCCCCTTTTCTCCATTTCCCCCCCCATGCACCCATAAGATGAGAGGAGGGGAGGGGCTGATGAACACATGCAGGGTGCTTAGATCCTGCAGTGATAAGTACCAAAAAGGCCCCACAGACACAAGAGAAGCAGGATGCCAGCAGCAGCTGCCAGACCTGAGCATGCACCCAGACCCCTGCAAGAGCTCACCATGGCTTTTAAAGGACCTGTTCTCTTGGGGCTGATTTGTTTATTCCCAATCCAATATGTTATCTTTACATCGCAAAGTTTATTTCTGAACATGTCAACACTTCTGAAAAGGTCAGACATATGAGGGCATGCACCCATGATGGTGCACAGGGAGGCACAGACACAGCTGCATTCCTGGAAATTACAATTTGAAGGGTTTTGAAGGAAAGTGTGACACAGCAGCTGGGTTGGCAGTCATACGTAGGCAAGCCATCATCTTCCCCCTTTTGTTATCGCTCCCATTTCATTTCTGTGCTTTGCCTAAAAATCTGAAGGTTGCTTCTAAGTATAGATTTTTGCTGGCTTTGTTTGACAGCTTGCCATAGCTCTCAGACATGATAACACCAGCAGGGTGCTAGCTGAACTATATTTATCGATCTATTTCATAAAGGAAAAACCTAAGTGGTTTTGAGAAGTTGAGGTCTTTCCTTTCCTTTTCTTCCTTTCTTTCCATTGCAGCAGACAGCTTAGTTGTCACCCTGACAAGTAAGATACTATTAAAAGACGAGATCTAGGATTTGTTTACAGGCAACAATGCTTTGGATAAGCACCTCTCATTTAAATGAGACTTTGAGAAACATTGTTATTCAGTTTTTGCTCCCTTTTTTTCAGTTCTAAATAAACAAAGAAGAAATTCCACTCCTTCCTCTCATCCCTCAGCCTGCAGCTTGCAGGTTGTTACCTATCGACTGTGACACCCCAGCAAACCCAACTGATGGCTGGAGATTTCTGTCTGCTCTCACCAGGAACAGTGACAGAGCCCAACCAATGCCTTTAAATGAGGGAAATGTTTGCAACAGCGAGCCAATGAAAACAGCCTTTAAAACAATAAAACAGGTGGTATGCTTTTGCAGATGGCAAACATACTCCAGCTAGGCCATAGGTCCTGTGAGGCACTTGAGGATGGCCCCCAGCCACATGCCTGCTCCTCGCCTCACAAGCCCCTGCATGGCAGGGGATGTCTCTTTCCAGAGCTATGTAATCACTTGGTCCTCACCTTCCCAGCATGACTGAGAAAGGCAGAGTGGAGGATCATTTCCCCTTTTCTCATGTCCATTAATGCACCATTAATGCACCATTTCCCCCATTAATGCACAGTTCTGCCCCACTGTAGGTGTCCAGGGGAACAGGCAGCAGGAAAGGCTGGAAGAGCAGCACTGGTGTTACTCTGTTCTGGGTCTTCAAGCATAGAAGTAGGACACCCCACCTCCCATCCCAGAAAATCAGGGCAAAATTAACATCACAGGTCTTCCCTATCACACCTCTACTTGGCAGCCATGTCCCACCAGGAGGGCAGGACTGGAACAGGAAAAACTCTCCCTGGGAGAGGTGACAGATAAGAGAGTGTTGAAATGCAGGCATTCAACTTGTCTGGTACGTCAGCATGTCAAGGCTACAGCACTGATGAAATGTCTGTGAACGGGCTGGTGAGAGGAGCCGACTTTGGCTCCCTGCACTGTGGCACTGGTGCCTTTTCCAGAGCTTCCAAATGCTTCCTGGCAGTGGGTAACTGAGGGTGTCCATGCTTGCTGCCCAGAGAGTCTGGAACACTCCCTGGGCCCACCACTGAGTTCCCCCACAAGCTGCTCTGCTTCAAACAGCAGCTCTCGGCATTGCCCATTCCTCACCAGGTGTTTTGATTCAGCAAATGTCTGAGGAAATAAATCCCAATTACCTGAAGGCAACAACTTACAAGCATAAACATTTGTTTCATTAGCCTTCGAATTTCATTGTTGCATGTGATAACAAAATTGACCCATCCATTGAAAGAAACAATGTAGAAACACTCGAAAATTAGGATGTTTTTTCAGAACAATATTCTGATTCACAATGTAGAAAAAGATCCTTCAAAATTTCAGATATTTGATAAATCACAGACTAATCACAGAACCACCTGTGGAAAATTTTAAAGATGTACCCATGAAAACATTCATGGTTATTCAGAAACAGATCATTCACAATTTCAAACCATTTACAAGATGTATATAGAGTGATTAACCTGCCAAGAGGAAGGTTCTGGATGGAACCCAGCACTGTTCGGGCAGGAAATGTACCACAGCTCTTGATCTAGAGGCTGATGTTAGTGCATTAACCCACATTCTTTTCCACTTCCCGCCTCTCATTCACAAAGGCAGGCTGTGCTGGCCCACCTGGCTGCCCCTGCCATCCCAGCCACACCACCAGTATTAAATTCTGCCTGTGTAAAAGCACTTGTTGGGACACAACAGGCTTCATAAAAGCCAGACACTTGGGCTGATGCTCACCGAGTTTTTTGCTCTGGGCAAGGACGGAGAAGATGTCCACGGACACACATGATGACAAAAGCAAGAGTATAAACAGCTCCCAAATCAGCCAGTCACATTACATGCCTTTAATTCAGGCCCTTTAATTTGCAACACTGAAAGTTAGGACGTCACAAGGAAGATGCCATATCTTCAACCTGATGAATCTTCACTTGAAATCAAAGTTGACAAATTCATTAGAAATACAAAAACATATCTACATGCTTTTCTTTATACACAGCTAAAAATACTCTTGACTTCAATGCAACTATTCAGCTGTCATAAAATCATTTAGGGGGACACAGATTTATGCTGCTGAATGCTGTTTAACCCTCATTATGTTCCACCTCCCAAATAATTACCTCTAAAAATGGTAGAAAAATATTTCAGTATAATTTTATCCCTCTAGAGTATAGGCATTTGATAAATACATATTGCCTTTCTATGGTCAATGACAGCTCACCCCCTTTTAAAGCAATCCCTATCCCCCAGTCCCCAGTTTCTAAGTATAGCACACACACTCAGATGTTTAAAGAGTGAGGCTCAATGTCTGCCATCATTTCAGACTTATCTTTGGCAAACAAGGAATTGACTCCAGTATAATTCCCAAAAGGAATATATCTGTCCTTCCAAAATCCACATTCAGTCTGGCTGCTGTTGTACTAAGAAATTCAGCTCCAAATAATGTGGTAGTGATCTTAAAAACTGCAATTTGAGTTCGCTCTCAGTTTATCTTTTAGAGGATCCTCTAGAATTAGTACCAAGAGTTTTTACACCAAAAAGAAACAGAAATAATCACACAGTAATTTGTTCTTCTCCACAGCTAGAAAATCCGTAATTTGCAGCATTCTAAGAGCAGAAGGGGTGTGAGGTGGGACGTATATATATATATATGAAAATCTATACGTCTATCTATGTCTCAGTATAAAATCCCTCTCTACTACTGCTCAACTGCATGACTACACAGAAATCATTTTACCTATTTGTGCCACTCAATGAACTCTCACAGAAAATGGGGAAAAGAAAGCTTGCTTACAACCAAATTGATATTGTTTGGGATTAATTCAGCAGCACATTTGAGACTGTTTAACAGACAGTATAAATGAAGAGCACTCCTGCTCAAAAGAGCTCTTTACATCCATGCCTCTGGAGACCTTAGGTATGTCGGAAAAAACAAAAAGGGGCATTGGAGGGATGGATGAAACTACAATAAAATTACAAAGCTGCAGCAACTGTTACAGTGCATCATTAAAATTATATGATGATGAGCAGATCTCAGCCTCAGAGAGTGAGATTAAGCTCCACCCAGTTTAATGAATACAGTTGTTTTCATAGCAACAAATTATTTTCAATAAAATGTTACAAACCAAAACCAATAAAGCCAGGCAGAGCTGGGACACGAACGAAATATGGGATGAGACTATACAAGTTTTATCACTTCTTGCTGGGCATAACCTGCATTTCACCCATGCTTCTGCTGCTCATATGTATTGTGGTCATGGCTGTAGAATTTTACAGCTTCCTCACAGCTTAGCAAACTCTCTATTGATTAGTCTCTTGCAAACACACCAAGGGGAAATGTGAAAGTGCTAAATCACAGAGACACTGTCTCACCTCACAAGCTGTAGCCCCGTAGAAGAACAACCTTAAGCTAAACAGGACTGTGGGATGTGCCTCCTTTTGCGGGTCACTTTGTACTGGATCAGTGTCTACACTTGTTGGTCTTGGTCAAACAGAACAAACAGTCACCAACAGAGATCTCATCTGGTTGGTGGGTGATGCTCAGACACTGTCACCTGTGAAGTTTGCTGCAAGCATTGGAGGAACAGAGCCAGGAAGGTCCAGGACATCTGCTCCTGTGCTTTCAGCAGTATAAAACAGGAAATTCGCCACAGGGTATTGGCAATTCAGCTCGTTAAGCATCATCAGTGATTCACATCACAGTAACCTCTTGGTGGGAATGAGAGGACTGCAATGGCATAGAAAGTGTGCCCTACACCATTAGGCAAGGCCCCCCATAAGGTGTGCAAAACTAATCACTAGCAATATTTTGCTTCGGGAAGAATTGGTTTGTTCACTTTTAAACATGATGGCTGCAGGAAATTTTGAGCTTAGATTAGCTCTGAAAGCTTCCTTCAAGACATATGATCACAATACTTGGGATAAATCCACTGACTTCTGTGTCTATGAAAGTGGAAGACTTCCACCACTGCAGTCCAACCCAATGCCACCCTTACCCTCAGCAGTCCCACAGGGTGGGGTCTTTGAGCCACAATGATGCTCAAAGTTCAAGAAATATCTACACCCAGTGCTCTCATTTCAGAACATGTTAGTGCTGGAGCCAGGAGGATACTGAAGACTCATTGTCCCTAGCGAAGGCAGTGTGATGGAATTTGAGTGTATTCAGTGTTTGGTAGGATCAATCCTCGGTGCATTGGCACTGCAGGAAAGAAAAATTATGAAGTCTACATGAGCAAATGGCTCAGTGCCTAGAAGCGGCCTGGAAAAGTGGAACATAACTAGTTAGGCTGTTAAAATATTCCCTCTTACACTTTTGGTTTCTGCAACTCTCTCTCTCAATCACAATCTGTGAGTCAGAACAGACCCAGGAACACTCACAACAAGGAGTTTGTCCACAGCCTTCTTGTCCCAGATGTTAAAAACATTTACAACATGGGTATGGGCTTTTTCCTCATAACCCCCTCAGCGGCTGGTGCTGCTCATGGATGGAGTCAGTTTATGAGTGTCCTGCAAGGCCTTAGAGTCTTCCCAAGATCTCTCAGGGTCATCTGCTGGAAAAGTTGATGCCTTTCTTCTACCCTCCATATGACCTGAATTTGGGCTCCAAATACAATTATAGTCAGACAAATAATGGATAATTTGGGAAAAATGGAAAACTGAAAACTAAAGAAGAAAAATGAAAACTCGAACGTGGAAGCTCATTCAGGTTTTTCTTTCTGTTTAAAATATCTCATTTGAAGAGACTTCGGTTTGTTCTCTGGTTATTGAAGCCCATTGTTTATTTATTAACTTGATGATGGGAGGGAGCAATGTTAATTTTATAAAAGTGACCCTGGTCTCTGCTGATACTGTTCTGTGATCATGCACATGGGAAATGATAGTTGTATGTCCCAGTTTTCTTAGACAGAAAAACCACTGTGGCCTTCAGGAAGGAAATGTAATTTTTTTAATGACCTGATTTAATAGATAAATGTTTCTTGAGAACCTCATTAAAAAAATAAAAACAGCAGCAGGTCAAAGAAGCCATCTGCAAAATAAATATAACAGGTCAGATCCTTCATAAAATAGATGCAACTTCTGTAATTTCAGAAGACCGACCCTGCATTTGCAAGAGCCCCAGGGCAGAGTCCTGCCTGCCTCTCATGTGATCCATACAATCTCCCTGCTGATTTCCCTGTGACTGCAAAATACCAAGCCAGGTGGAATTAGGGCCTTCTGTATTTGCCTAGAAGGGAAAGTAGTTCTTGTAAACCTGCCTAGTGAGCGACAGCTGCTGGATTGTGATCATCTAACCATCACCCAGAGATAAATCTGTTATTCTCTGAAGCATCAGACAAACTCATCCTGCTTGTTGGGAGGATAAAAGGAGCTTCCCTTTCACTGGATGAGGCTGTCACCCAATACAATTTGTGCTGTGTTAGTCCTCCTGTCAGGACTGGTCACCACTGGGTATTGAGGTACATTGAGCCCACGAGTGGCTCAAGTGAGGCTCCTCCTCATCCCAGGAGCACTGGGGGGCTCTGCTGGAGCTGTGATGCCAAGACCTGGGAGGCCTGAGAGTACATTTTGCCAGGAAAAGCTGAGACAAGGGAAGTAGTGGATCTCTTGGTCTTTTCAGTGTTCTTCATCACAGTATCACCATTCAGCAATAGCCCTCCTGCTGCCAATGCAGCTGTAGAAATGCCCTCATACCCTACACCAGTTCTAATTCCAGACAAGCCTGGGCCTGCCTGTTTCCATCCCTGCAAGCCCAGGATACTTCTCTGTGCTTCCATATTTCTCCTCAATTGCCCTTTTCCAATTCTTCTTAGTGCTGGTTTTGTTCACTAAACTGAGTGAGGGGTTCTCCATTCAGCAAAGGTGACCTCCTGTCACATCAACTGATCTTGCACATAAGCAATGGACCATACATCACATGGCAGGCCAAAATAGACTGCAGAATTGGTGGTTTTCCTGGGAATACTTCTCCACTGGTTAAAAGCCATCACTGTGTCTGTGTTAAGGAGCAATCACTGGTTGTGTTTTCTTCTCACAGAGGAAAAGCTCTCCCTTCAGGCAGGGAGAGTTAAGTCTCCCTGTGAACTATTCTCCCCTAAAAACCCTATCAATGTAGCAGTCCCACGGACAGAACACAACCCCTACTTTGAGACTTCTCCATCCCTAAGTAGGGAAAAAAACTCTGCTTCCTTCCTTGCCAGAGGACTGGTAAAATCTGCCCTTAACTCATTTACAGGAAAGGCAATACAATTGTATTCTGTTGAATCATATCACAGAATCATAGAATACCAAGTTGGAAGGAGACCTCAAGGATCATCTGGTCCAACCTTTCTTGGCAACAGCAGAGTCTAGACAAGATGATCCAGACCCTGTCCAGCTGCATCTTACAAGTGTCCAATGTTGGGGAATCCACCACTGCCCCAGGGAGATTATTCCAAAGGCTGATTGTTCTAATTATTAAAAAATCTTCCTCTTGCGTCTAACCAGAATCTCCCCAGCAGTAACTTGTACCCATTGCTCCTCATGTTTTCCATGTGACCCCTTGTAAAAAGGCAATCTCCATACTCTTTGTACCACCCTTTAAATACTGGAACAGAGCAACAGAGACACTTGTGGGTTGTTAGTGATGTCCTTTGGCCCCCAGCTGAGCTGATGGATCACAGCACTTGCAGCAGACAAAAATGAAAATTGCTATAGCCACATCCTCACTGTGCCTATTCATTGTGCTTCTAAAACTGCTCACAAATTATGTCAAAAAACACATGCCTGAGGTCAAGTAAGTGGCCTTGGTTTGTAGCTGTACACAAGGCTTTGACATAAACCCCATGTAAGAGATCAAATGGGCATAGCTGTGCCATGTGAGGGGACTTCTGCAGCGCTGGTGCAGTGACTCAGCCAGCAGCAATGGCCTGCAGCTCTGCTCTGCTGCAATACTTGAATCTCAACTCTGCTGGCTGCAGTCAGGGCTTCAGCTGTGGATGCAGCAGACCTCAAAAACACTTGACAGCACAGACAGGCACTTTTTTCTACAGGGAAGAAAGAGGTGACCTGCAAGGAAGGGAACAGCTATCAGCTGGTTTTATCTTGGCCTGGTTTGATCTCATCAGAACCATGGATTATTTAGAAAGAAATATGTATCAGCAAGCTTAGAACACAGAATATATATAGTCAAGGACTACAGGAGGATTAGGAGGGGTGATTTTTCTTTAGTCCCTCTGTATATGATCAATGTGAGTATTTTCCTAAGTGTTTTAAGAAGTATATGTTACATGTTTTTCCATATGGGCAAATGATCAACATGGAGCATTGTAACTGCATTAAGCAGCAAACATAGCTCTAGCACAAACAATGGAAAATACAGTGGTCATCATTAAAAAGTGAGTATTTGTCAAAAAAATTACCACACTGTGGTATATGAAAAGACCACAGTTACTTCCTGCTCTGAGTATAAATGGAAAATGTGGTGTCTCAGATACCAACAGGCTGGTAACTGTTAGCAAATGTTGACTTTTCTATGGTATCCCAAACTGACACTAAGCCTTTTCTGAGGTCCTGCCATTGCTATTTTCCAACCCACAACAGGCTGCATTTCAGTGGTGCATGAAACGACCCTTCTGCCATGTGTAGTAAGTCGTGCAACCCTTTGATATAGCACAGAGCGGGTGACTGTGTGCAAGCACCACTGCCCTCTGATGAGTGTAATCGGAACTGCTCTCAGTACCACCTAATCCCCAACCACCCGCATTCGGAGAAACTCCCCCGTCACAGGATGCCACGCTCTTAAGGCCAGCAGAGCTCTGCTCTTTCCCATGTGTGCCATCAGCTTCCAAGCAGCCGCTATGTGAGGCAACTAGAGCTGCCTGGAAAAGCTGGGCTGGAAAGCTTTTTGATGAAAAACGGAAATTGTTTTCCAATGAAATCTTTGCAACAAAATGTTCTACTTCCTCGTTAACTATAGAAGTGGTTGGAACTTTCCATTTAAAAATCTTTCCAATGGAAACCAGATTTTCCCCCTTCTTTACCACCCCGCCCCACCTCCCCCCTCCAAGTAAAAAATATGCGTACAGAACAAATGTAATCTTTCAGTAAGGTCTCCTGAAAACCGTCAAATTTTTCACTGCAATGGATTAGATTCATTCCTTAGGATAGCACCTAGGGCTGGATTGTCTCAGTTCTTTCCAGTTCCATTAGGAGATACTGTTGTTTGACTCATTGAGAGAGACAAAAAACATCACATGTTATTTCTCAGTTGTGGCACTCCAAGTCCATTACCAGTTCTGGTTACATGCAAGTTTCTTTAAAGTTTTGCCCACAATGCAGTGCACCAGTTTCATCCCTCTGTTCCCATGTGAATTTGTCTTTACTATTTGTATTACTGTTAATTGATTCTTAAATGTACTGATTTTTCACCAATTACATGGAACCATCAACATCATTTCAGATGAAGGCCTCCAAAACCACCCCGCTAGCTTAACACACCTTCAAATTGCAGGTTGTTAAAAATATAAACAGATTTGGCTTTATACACTCTTATTGCTCTTTCCAAATGCATTTTATGCCTAGCCTTTCCAACAGGCAAGAGGACCATGAAATCCTTCTTTCCCTGAACACCCTAGTGAGCCATGTTAAAATTAATCACTTTTAAAAGGTACATACACACTCTTGAGGATAGGATCATAAGTGGATTTTTTTTGTCCGCTCAATGGCAAATGCAGAACTGAGTCTCTGCTCTTACGAGGAGAGGGAAGAAGGAGACACAGTTTTAAACTTACTCAGAGGATATAAGAGGTGCCAAGAGCAACAACATAATAGGAATACAACCTATTATACCACATATGGTCTCACTTATCTGTTATTCATATAAGAATTCCACATCTTTCACAAAGAGCAAATAAGAATCTGAGAGCAAATGAGCATGTATAATACTTGAGAAATTGAAGACTTCATTCTGTTTAAGCAAGTCAGTGTTGAATATGAAAATAAGATCTGACACAACTTTCTAACAGCAGTTAAAATAGGATTTAAATGTAAAACTTTACTAATGCCCTTCTCTTACTGTTTCTGCTTCTATCAATCTCTTCATGCAGAGAATCTAATACAAAATGATTTCTCTGAAGAATTTTTGACCAACGTGAGCAATATTACAGAATAGAGTCCTGCTTAAAAAACAACTGCATATTTAAACATCTTGAAAGTCTGTCAATTGCCTTCCGGATTAGCACACTCATTTTCAATTCTGCAGGATCAAAAACCTCTATAACATATCATAAGCATTCGCCAAAATGACCTTTAAAGAGAAACTGTCTCAAAGAGAGACAGTAAAATCCTTATCCTGCTCCATTGCCATACCTAATCCCCAAACCTTCAAACTCTGACCTGCAATCAATTTATCATGACTTCACACAGCCCACCAGCCAGCTCATGTAAACCATCCATGTGCTGGCTTTAACTTGGAAGAAATAAAAAGCAACATGAGTAAAACCCTGACAAGTTTGCCCATTGAGCAACTTATAATCTCGGTTTCTGTTTCCTTTCCACGGGCACATAGCCATGATCAACTGAACCAGTCTTGAAAGCTAAATTTCAAATGTCCTTCAAGGATGGTCTTGTTGAGAGCCTCCTCCCACTGTCCCATGAAGTTCTGGACATGTAACTCCATGAACAGTTCCACTGAGCTCAAAAGCACCGATTTAAGAGCAAGTCATGATTCAGGATGAATTAGGGTGGTGGCTTTCAACTCTGTACGATCTTGGAAAGGTCATCCTCCCTTTGAGCCACGGAAGTACAAAGCATTACTTTTGCCTTATTTAACTCGCTTTCTTGATGCTCTTTAAACACAAGAAACAGCTTGTTCAGTTTCTGCACTCACCTGGCACTATCACTTTATCTAACAGTACTTAATACTTAAAAACAGAGAACTGAATACTTAAATTTAATGAAAATTTATTTATTCTTGTCTGTGATATTTTACAAATTTAAGACTCCTTATGCTTCTGTTCTGTTTCTTTTAGGTAATACATACAGATAGTAAAAATCTCATTAATTTACAAAACAACTGGAGATAATGGGTGTTTGCAGTCTGCTACTGAAGAAATCCATTTCTATGTGTCCTGCTGTGACCTGTTCCCTTTTAATAGAAGAAGCTGCTTTTGGATGGGTGCCTAATGCAAACATATTCCTGCACTGAATAAACAAATGAGTTCATAGTTGCTTCCAGATCTTCAATTCTTTATAATCCTCAAGGAATAAACCGAGCAGAACATAGTCCAAGAAATACAGGCTGCTCTGATCTTTAGAGCTCCAGTTAACAGAAGCCTATTTGCATCCCCAGCTATGGTTATGTATTTGTTTCCTTGGCATTCATATCTGCTGTAATACCCATTGATCAACACGATATCACAATGGAAACTTTCCTTACTATCACTCCCACTTCTTTTTGTTTCATCTTTAAAAAAAAATACAAGAGAACAAATGAAGCAATTAATATACTAAAAAATATACACATTTGTGTAAGACTTAGGAAAAGGGGTTTTGTGTAATGTATGTAGTGCAGCTAATGAGCTCCTCTCTAGTTTGTGGAGCAGGTACAGCCTGCAGGCCACACCACAGTGGAGCTGGAGTGCACCACTCTGCCCAGCCTGGGCTTTCTTCTGAAGAAAATATGACCCAGCAGAGAGGAAGGTTGAAAGCCTGTGACATTTAAAGAATCCAGACAGATTGGCTGCCTCAAAAAGTTTGGATAATTTGCATAAAGGCAGAATAATCCTATGGGGTTGTATTTTGTTTCCACTAACGTTGGCTGTCAACTTTCACAGCTTCAGAGGAGTCACAATTTCATCTCTGCACTGCTGGGAGGTGGTGTGGCCCAGGATATTGAGTAACACCTAGATCTTGGTTTGCAGACTCTGTTTGCAGATTTTCCCACTTTTGTTTACCCTTGGCAACTTTCTTCATGCTTCCACTTATTCATTTGCAATTGGGATGGCAGTAATTAGCTTTTATAAAATCCTTTTCATTCCATGGATGAACAAAGCCACAGACAACATGATGCTGTAATTCTGAGCTTTGCACCCTTTGCCATAAACCTAACATCTGAAATGGCCTAACCTGAAACATCTGAATCTTACATGATGTTTCATCTACCAACGGATTTGAATGGTGATTTCCTTCTGAACTTGGCAGGGGCTGATAGTGTTGAAACACTGCAGAACGTCTGCATCTTACCACAAACCTGCGACTTCTGATGATATTTCTAGACTAAAAAGTGGCAGTTCCCAACATTGTAAGTAAAGTTTGAAATCTTTTAAAGCTCCCTTCATCACTTTGAAAAAAATCCACTCAGCAAAACTGCTGTTAAAGCCTCTCCTGTCACCAACAGAACTGCTTGTAGGAAATATGGTGGCCATAAAACACCACCGACTTCCTCAGCATTGAATCTGGGTGCTACATGCTCTCATGTAACAGGCAGCTAAGGACACTTAGAAGGCAATTTTGTTGCTAAGAAAGGGAAGGGAATTGAGGCAGTTGTTTCAAGGTGATACAGAGAACAAAATCTGCCAGACCTGGGTAAACCACTGGACCCAGATAGCCTGCCACTTGTGGAAGAGAACCACATACTCCCTTTTACACCTCAGTCTTTCTGTCTGCCACATAAGGCACTTTATATGTTTGCCATGGAAGCCTGCTTCTTGTGGGGAAAAGCTGCTAAAACACTTTTCAAAATATCTTGCCTGCATTCAGTTACCAGATGTTTCACATGGAAACAAAACCACATCTACTAACACACAACTAATGTCAGGGGGCTGAACGGCTCTGAACTAAAGAAATGGTTGTACAATTACTTCCTCCTGTACAATTAAACCCTCCCCATGTCTTTTTTAAGTTCATTTATTTGGCCCTTTTTCCCCTAGCCAGAATTGACATAATTAATAGAACTGCTGGGCACTAGCCTGGCAGAAGAGATCACAGCTTGAACTTGGCTGGTTTATTTCTCACAGCTTGGTCTTTCATGATGAAAGATGTGCAAACAAGAAGAAACATTTCTAGTGCAATGTCCAGAAAACTGCTGGGGCTTGACAATATGGCATCTCAGGACATCTCAGCCAATCTGTTGTTCTGTGTGCAAATCAATTAAGGTTAGCAGATGCTGAAAAACTTCAGTACGATATGCCAGATCCCACAGAGGCTTTGATTATGCTCCCAACACTGACCTTATCATGCTCTTTAATTAAAGTCAGGTATAAACTTTGGTTGTTTTCACTGTTAGCAAAAAAAAAGCTCTCACTGACTTTGCTATAATGCCCAACAATAATACAAAAGAATATAATCTGAGTTGAGAATGATGTAGCCTGTTTGCTACAGTTGCCTATTACAAAAGAAGGCCAAGCCACCTGACTCAGTGAAACAGGTCTTCTTTTAGAGTTCAAGTGAAGTGACAGATGTCTAGCTACAAAGTCCTATGGCTTGGTTGGACCTCTACACTTACTTGCTGAACCCATATTTGGAAGGTTGGTGAGAATCAGCCTGAACACAACTCACACTCACCACATGCAATAATTCAGTATCACACATATATGCCAGCAGGTGAAACTAATGACTGTCAAGCTACATCCTCTCTGAACTCTAGAAGATGATTATTTTGTCTACAGCAACCTTCTCAGTGCCACCATTTCCCTGTCTTGGGTATGACAGCAAAACACAGCCTTGATAACCTGAGATATCTGAGGTTCCTGGCTAAAGTAACTGGGGCTCTTTAGCCTGTGCTGTAACATGGACCTAAATGGGCCTTTAAATGTATATTATCCTGTTATTCTTCAGCCCTCCTCTCTTCTTGCCTGGAAGACTCTGGGCAGTTTCCCCAATATCTCAGGCTTTCAGTCTGAGTAGAGTTCCAATGGGTCCAATCCTGATGCTTCAAGTGATTAAGATCTAGGGTGTTTTCATTTTTTAAAGACAAGAGAGCCAAAGTTCAGCAATATTCAACCAAACACCTGCCCTTGTTGACACATATTCCACAGAGCTGGAAGCAAGGTCAGTTCACAGCAGTGGACAGGTAAGGAATTCAGGAAGGAATTCTTCTCACTAGAGAATCTCGATTAACCAGACAGGTCAGGTTTCAGGGTGCTTAATAAGTAAGTTTGCCTGTGAACTGTTCATGCCAAGATGCTGTGAGGTTTTGAATCACCGCCCCCCATCCCACAGCCTCCTCCAGAGCTTGGCCACAAACATGGCAGAAACATATCTCTCCAGAGAGGGGACTGGGCTAGTGGTGGATCCATTTGGGTCCAGACAGATCTAATTAGTCTAAACACAGTACAGCAGTATAACTTACTCGCACTGAATATGTTCACAAGGATGCACAGTAAAGCTTCCCCAGGAGAAGTCAGACCACCTTCACATACCCCAGAAATCATTTGTGGTCTACATACGTGCTTATTGATAATAGTCCATCCCAACATCGTTTGCCACAGACAGAAAAGGACAATGCTCTCACACACGGCCATGATGCAGCTCATGCTCTACATTCCTGACTCACATTCAATCCAGGTTCCTTGAATTAAGCTCAGCAAGAGAGTGTCCGAGTTAGGATGACCACGGTATCTGAGCCAAGTGGTGTTGTGCTAAACCATCTACAACAAGAAGCTTAGTGGCAAATTGTATTGGTTTCTGGCAATGTTCTGTGAGCCCCTGCATGAAGGCCATGAGAATCTGGTGCTTGATAAAGAATAAGGTTCTCAAATCTATGCCTCCTGCAACATTTGCAGCCAGGAGGGAAAAAACACAGCAGGCATTAAGAGAGGGCTCTATTCTTATACAGGGCCTGTGATATCAGCTTATTTTCTACCTTAAATAAAAATCATGATAGCAGTTGCTTAGTGAATGAACAGCAGCAAGAATGAGCAAATGCTGGATAATGCTTGAACTGAAACAGCTTCTTGCTTGGAAGAGATTTCAGTAGCTTTGGAAATAACTACTCTTGTATGAATGGGTTTCAATCTCCATCTGTATC
Organism: Calyptomena viridis; assembly: GCA_013390005.1. Classification (NCBI taxonomy): domain Eukaryota; kingdom Metazoa; phylum Chordata; class Aves; order Passeriformes; family Eurylaimidae; genus Calyptomena; species Calyptomena viridis. Next base: position 48,961 of record WEIV01021714.1, on the reverse strand, counting down.
TTGCTATTATCCTTCAAGATGTTTCCATGCAAGGAGGAATGGCAGCTCACGCAGAAGTGTGCCTTGGAAATGAGGAGGAAACTACCAGATTTTTATAGCAAATTTTAGATGTTTCCAAAAGCAACTAGAACATTCAGAATGAAAAGCAAGGCAAAACATGACATCAAAGTAGAGCTGCTTCTGTTCTGCTGTCCCTAATTCACTGTATTCTTCACTGGCACGTAATCATGTCTGCAGCCCAAGGGTTGTTCTTTAACTCCCAGGATTGCTGCCATTTTCCATTCTGCCAGCCAAATGAGCACTGTGTGAATTCTGTCTCAGCAAGTGAACTCAATAAGTCCTTTTATTCTTCTCTGACCCTGCTAAAATCATTGTTAAAGCTACCCACCATTTGTTCCCTGTGAGCATTTCACGCTTTGGTTTCTCATGACTCCTGCAGCTTTCCCTTCTTTTTTCCCCGTGAAGCCAAGGCAAGAGACTTCCCTTCTGCAACCCCAGTATCCATTTTCTACTGAAGGTCTTTCCCTTTTGATCACTGATGTTATTCACATCCACCCAGCCTGCTCTAGAGCATCAGATTTGGGGGCAGTGTGTTCCCCCCACCTCCACTGCAGAGATCATTGCCTGCTTAATTGAAGGGAATGATGTCATGCTGGCTGCTCTTTTTATGGCAAATAAAAATGCATCGTGTCCCTTTGGATGCTGCTTTTGAAGCTCAAACCTAGCTGGCACCAAGAAATGGGTTAAAATCCAACAATGTGCTCATACTACACCCAAATCTACTACTGATTTTTTTTTTTAAATTACACAAACCTATAGACCTGACATACAAGCCACACTTAGCACCCTGTGCAAATGAGCTCACTTGCCTGGCAGGCTGTCACAGGTTAGGCAAGGCACAGAGTTCTTCATTGCTCAGTGGATTTGCCCTGGCTCACCCTCTGTGTGTCCTTCAGTAATGCTGTGCCTTGGCTTAATCATCAGTAAACTGAAGACAGTGTGTACCTGCCTCACAAGGAGACTAGCTCATCTGCAAAACTCTGATGAAACTGCAGTATTAGCAAGTACAAAGTAACTTACTAGGACCAAAAAATACAAATAAATGTTCATGAGAAACAGGAGCCAAGTCCTCTGATTCGTAACTCAGAGGTAATTTCACAATGAAGAGGTAACTTGATTCAGCTGATTTAAGCCTGATTTCTTGTTTAATTCACCTGAGTCTTTTAACTACAAGACAGGATTTTTTTGTTCTCTCTCTTATCACCTATTCTGTGGAATCAAAGGAAATTTATCTCTTTTCAGAATATTAAAAATATACCATTAAAAGACAAAAGACTGGAATGAAAGTGTATTGTGTTATTTCAGTGAAACAGAACAAACCACAAAGTCACTTAATCATTTCATAAAATCACAGAATTGAGACCACATTATTCATTCAGAGCAACTGTTGCTGATGTGCTTTTACTTGACTGCTCAGAAGTAAGGCTTTGTTCACAAACACTGGTATCTTGCTTCATTTAATGAAGTGCCTTGTTTTCCTTGTTCCAGCAGGACAAATGAAGGCAAGGGTGCACCACTGTATGGTGCAGCAGCTCCCAAGGGTGTGTGGNGAGTCGCACAAGTTTCACGAGAGTTATCTCGCTTGTGCCGGGCACTCACAATACCTACCCACTTCAGAACTTAAACAAGTTGTGGAGTCTATTTATTCTGCATATCGCTTCAGTACTGCTGACATGAATGTCTTTCTTAAACCCAAAACCACAGGTTATCTGAGATGTCTGCTCCATGCTTCACCTCTAGTACAATTTATATCACAGAGAAAGCCAGACCTAAAATACTTGGTGTGAAATCCTCCACTACATTGTTCTGTTTTATCTCCACTTAAGTTGATAACATTTCAGAAGGGAGCCAAGCCTTCAGAGACCAACACAGAAAACGTGGACTGTTACTTTAGGATACCAAAAATCCTGGCTATCTGCAGACCTCATTTCAGCTGGACCTTTTATCTCCAAATTGTGTGAAAAAGTTTCATCAATACTCCTCGAAAAGTGCTGAGCCAGGGAAGTGAGGAAATCAATAGAACCACTCTGAAAATGCCACACCTAGAATTATTACAACAATTGCAGCTAGCACAAATGTGTTACTGATGACACTGAAAACACTCAGGGAAGAAAAAGGTGGAAAGAAAAAAGTGACTTTTCAAACTCAGAACACAGCAGAAGTGGAAAACAATCCCCAGATTCCATTAAATCACTCCCCAAAATCATGTATCCTGAGAAACTTGAAGATTGTTTTATACAATACGGCCAATGTGGGAATGTACCACAAGCATCTGGGACTAAAGGTGATTTCATCCACACAAGGCACCTGATCTCATCCAAGCCCCATGACTACAGGTCAATGGTTCAGAGCACAGCATGTTGAAGTAAAGGAGTTCACAGTTCCCCCTGCTGCCCCCCAAGTTGATTTACTATTGTAGAGATTGAGGAAGAGATAGGGAGAGAGATGGAAAAATACCGAGAGCAGGAAGCTGTCCAATATTTACCTTGGAAACAAGTTCAACTCATTAACAGTGAAACTGGGCAGTGTCTGACAGCTTTGTCCATTCAGTTGCTAAAGAAAGAGTGACCAATAAATTAGATACAGTCAAAAGCCTGCTATGGGCTCCAAGAAGTTTACATGTAACTGAGCCCTGACCCTTGCTCACTGGGGGCATATCATCTTCTCAGAGAAAAGCAAAGTCACTCTTCCTGAAGGTGGTTACAATATGAATGAACTTTTGTCTCTATTTCGAGTTAGTTTTCCTGGGGCACGTGTTAAAAAATGCAGCCTCTATAACAAATTGGCTCTTCTGTTCCCCAGATTGTGTGGTACCTGCTTAGCAAATAGCATACATGTGTACAGTGTGGGTGGTGCAGGTCTAATACTTCCTGAATAATATCTCAGGAAGATGTTATTCCTCACTATCCCCCTCTTCCTAATGGGCTGTTGTTTAATTACCATTAAAACCAGACATCAGACCACTAGAAATCTGCTACCTTTCTCCATGACCAACACTGGAGACCTTCCCATTGCAGTGCAGCCTTGCAGAAGTCTTGCAGTTGGTGCACTCATACTGAGGCAACTGGGAGAGAAGTATACAAGCATACACCCATTTTGAACAAGAAATTGAAGTTGAGTTGTTTTCAGGTCTTCTTCTTTTTCTTAACCCACAAGAGAAGGAGAAAGAAAAGCAGCAGAGGAAAAAGACAACATTTTGCCAGATAGTCGGTATTATCTCATATTTTTAAAAACACAAAGCAATGAATTTAAACATTTAACTACTTGAAATAAAGTATAACTTGCTTTTGATCAAAGAGACAAAAAACCTACAGTAGTAATATAGGCTCCAAAGCATTTTCTCACTGGCAAAGAAAGCCAAGAGCTCTGTGCTCAACAAAGATATGCCTAAGCTTTCCAGTTCTGGAGAAACGGGACCAGTCATGCATTCACATTAGGGAGCAACATTCAGCAGAGTAGCTATGAAACTGGGTGACACCCACCTTTTTGTCTCACAACACAGACAACCCAACCACTGTCTGTTTAGCATGTCAGGCAGAAAAAAAAGGAAGTATTTTCTCTAGACCCAGTGTCTAGACCCAGAGCTGTTCATATGAGATAATAATATGGACAGACCTGAACTCCATGCTTTTGGAATCATGTTTCCAGAGCTCTCCCATACTGTTTACTTAGCACTTTCCATTCATCGCTGGAGGAAAAAAAATAAGAAGTCATAGGATTTGGGTTTTTTTCCCTTTCCTTTGACATGAATTTCTACATATTAATGTTATTGCATGGGCTTCAGTAGAGATAGTCTTAATAAGCAGTCTCCAAAGAAGGGTGACAACTTATCATGTCTAATTTCTCCATGCAGTTAGGACTGTCTGTTGTTTTGTCTTCATTTCTCCAACGCTGGATCATCTTCAGCTTTCCCAGTGCTTCTCCCACATTCCTGGGACACCATCACCTCGTTCCCTCTGAGGTCTCCTCTCATTTCACCCCATCCTACAATTTAGTATGGTTTCTGACACAGTCCCAGCTGCCAGCTTACAGTTGCCCTGACTGAGCCCCCCGAGTGCAAGTCCTGCTTCCCACTGTCCCTCCCAGCAGGTTTGTGGACAGCCCTGAGCCGAGCTGCAAGTCAGGCTGCTCTGGGATGGATGGGAGAGCCCATGGCAGCAGCCACCTTGCAGTTATCGACTGTTAGTGCCCCTCTGGCAACACCTGTGAGTTAAGAAGGACTTCTGAGATGGATTGATTTATATCCTGTGTTTTTAAAATCAGTTTGAATCCAGTTAGAGATTGTATGTCACAACTCCTTCCTGCCTATATGGCCCACCTGCTTCTTATATTAAATTGTAAACTCTTGAGGGAGGCGAGTCTTTATTTTAACTCGATGTGTAGTGCCTAGTAGTGCTGGGGTTGTGAATTTTGTCTGCTACTGCAATCTAATGATTAAATAACAATGAAAGGAATCTCTGGGGATAATGCACATGATTGGCACGTGAATGCCCTGCGATTGCCACGTGATTAGGGCTGATTGCCACGTGATTAGGGCTGATTGCCGCATGACGGGCACATGATGGGCCTTACAGGCCTCAGTCAGGTCTCTGCTCTTTCTCCTACAACACAAATATGAAAGTTGCCTGGAAACTGCCATGAAAAAAAATCTCAGTGATAGAATGGTCATGTATATCAACATGGGTGTCTCAAGTTGAAAGTGAAAATCATACCAGCAGTATGAAAAGCAATACTAAAAAACCACGCATTTTTGTCTAATTTGGTTAAGATTAATGCTGTAAAGGCAGTATACTATCCAGGAATAACCTGAATTGTTCACATTGACAAGATTATGTTGTCCAGCTCTAAAGTGAACGACAGGGCTATGCCTTGCCTTTGTAATCACTTGCTGTGGTCACACCCAGAAGATTTATTGTGTCCTGTGACACCTTCTACCAGTCAGCTATCCAAGACATGCAGTGAACTGCTCTTATTTCTGTTTATATTCTTTCATCTCACTTTATTTAGGCTTTGAAACTTTATGATTGCATTAAACATTCTGATTATATTCAACACTATGCCAATAATAGGAAAGACATAAAATAACACCAGAAAATGGAATGTGCACAAATGCAGCATGTTGAACAAAGATTTCTACAGTTTCAGATCCAAACTAAACATTTCAACATTCCTAATAGTTTAGATTTCTCATTAACTGTAATTGAATCATTTCAGAGCCTCCTATGAAAAGCACTCTGGTAATCTGGAAGCCCCAAGGACATCACCGTCATATGATGTACAACAACAGCTATGGTGAACACAGACAAGTGGCAGTCAGACTACAATCAAAATTTCATTTCACAGCCTCCTGGTGGAAAATCAAAACATCTGTTTCTTGTCAGATCCCTGGGACTTTGCAGAGGCTATCACTTCCACAAGAGCCTGCTGAGAACTTTCTGCCTTCGCCATTTTTCACTGAAACGTTTATTGCTCATAGAAATTTTCTACGTGAGTTTACAGACCAGCTATGAAGACAACGGCCTCTGGACCAAACTGTAATTTTCTCCATATACACCACAGCAAAGAAAAGTACAAAATTTAGACAATTCACTCAAATTACGGAAATATGGTATTCAAGTGCTTGCTTTGACTAACTTCCTCTAGTGACTCAAAGGTGAGTCCTCAGTTCCACGGTATGTAGCATCCTTTGATCAGCATGCTACAGGATATTCAAGAGCTGGGTACTGTAAGATCTCCTGATGGAGATATGCTCCTGTCCATAAATAATCTTATTGCAGCAAAGATTTGTGCCACAGTTGGGCTGTTGGGCCAACTCTCTCCCCCTTTCCTCATCTCCTCTGTCCGGCATGCCTTTCCACAGGAACTTCAAATATATGTTTCACTGACTGAAAGCAGACGAGTGAAGAATGGGCAGAATGTTCAGGAAATTATATGTCCCAGATAGAATACTTCCTCACATCATCTTTGTTTCTTTCCTTTAGTTAAATCTGAAGCTTAGGCTATCTGTTCTGTTGACAGGGAAATAATGTTCAGGAGGGTACTTGTGTATTACTCATTTTCATGCTGAGCATAAATGGCTTACGTGGTAAACCCAATAATTTATTTAATATGAAACAATATAGCTGATAAAGAGGATCCAAGGGAGATGCTGAAAAACAGAACTGGGGAAATTGACTGGCTATTGTAGTAGAAATAATGTACAAGTTTTAGATTAAAATGTAATTTATTGTCTTGAGTCATGTGGGGAAAGGGATGCTAAATTGGTTCCTGGGATGAGAAAGCAGCTGCCACCAACGTCGTGTTCTCTACGTGCAAACAAATCAGCCCATGCTGTAATGTCTCCTTCTGCTCAGGCAGAAGGTGGTTAGGTTTTAGGGGACTGGGTTTTGTCATCCAGTTAGAAATGCTTTCATAAGGTGTACCCTCAGTCAGAGGTCACCTTAGGTTCGGGGTTCCACCATCCTCCACAGCACTTGTCTTGTGAAAGAGAAAGTGGGGTCATTCTAAACGCCTGGTGAGAGATCACTTACTCTCTTTGTAAGCAGCTTCATCAAAGGAGCTTCATTAAACCCCCAACATCCCTGAAATGTTATCCCTCTGCACGGCAAGAAAGAGAACAGGATCGATCAGGAGGGGTTTTACATTCGCTTTGTGTTGGTGAAAAATCAATAATAGACAGCACTGAGTCTGCTTCACCAGCATTCTGCTTCTCCCAGAAAAATAAAAGCATTTGTAACCTACTACAGCTGCTTGTGCTGCAGCAGCTTTGCACTGCCAAAACAGCAACAGGCAGCCAGAGGATATTCAAGAATGAGGCTGTAGTGATATAAGCCATAATGACTTTACACTTCTTTTCCAGTTCAGTTCTTATTTAGGTAAAACTTTCACTGCTGTCATATTTAGGTGTGCCTTGCTGGCTGCCCTCTACCAGGTGTCTACAGGCTTCCTGAGCCTGGGCCACAGAACTGGGCAGGGGATATTTTGTGCCTGTGCACTGTGTGTCAGTGCCCACACTGCACCCATCACTGCTGGATCTGACTGCCTTCTGCCACGTGTGGGCACATATGTGTCCCACCTCAGGACAAGTGGATACAGCTGAGGGCTGATTCAGCTGCATTGGGCTGTCCCAGAGCATCACAGATTTCCATGCCATCCTAGCAAATACGGCACAAGATCCATGAAAGGTCTTCACCCCCTGGAGAGACAGCTAGAGACCAGGTGGAACCCTACAGATTCCCAAATTACACTGAACATATAGTGCTAAGTAACCCTCATCACTGCAAGTCACAATTTTTTTTTTTAAAGTCTATAGGATTTTTTTAAAGTACACATTATTCTGAGGTTTTGTTGTAGAAAGCAAAGGTCAAAAGAATTCATCCTGCCCAGACAGCAGAAAATACACATCAGTTCATGGGGAGTTTGCCCAGAACTGCAGCTCACCTTCTTGAAAAAATTCTAGAAGAAAACAATCCCAGTTGAGAACACATCTGAATTGTAACACCAGGGGAGCAGCCCTGAGGACCACCCTCCTCCCAGACATCTGGTGCATAGCTTAGGCCCAAGCCAGCTACAGGGTTACAACATGATCCTTTTTAGTGGCTCATGGAAAGCCAGGTCAGCAAGTGAATGGCAGTTGCAGGAGCTGCTGGGTCAGAAAGAAGAAGGTCTGCACCACTTTCCATCAGACTGCAATTCCTTGACCTTGCTGTTCTGGTTCCCACTGCCCCAAAACATGCAATGCAGCCACAATGTGCTGATGGCATGACATGAAATCAGGTTGTCATTTATCACAATGATGGAAATCCTCTACTCATTTGTGGATGGTAAAAGACTTAACACAAACACTGCCACTGAGCACCAGCAAGAAATCAGCACTTCAAGCAGCAAACTATGAGTCTATAAAGGAGGTCAGGAACTGCATAGCAGCTCTTAAAAATGTTTTCTCTACCCATCAAAGTCCCCATTGCTGTCAAAGAAGCTAGACAGCAGGGGAAACACACTGGTAAATCGCATCCCGAGAATGTCACAGCGTAAACTTTCCTTTGATTTTTGTGTATTAAACTATGACTACACTACTATCTTTTTTTATTCTGCCTTTGCAGCAGAAAATACAATACAGGAGGTAAGCAATTTCTTTTCCCTAAAAACACAGATCTTACGAAGAGCTCATTTTAGAGTGAGGCTGTTATCTGTTTAAGTTTGCATTTCTTTGTTCCTTCTGTGCTGTTTTACTATTTCCTTCTATCAGCTATATTCAGTGGCTTCTTAAATTCTGCCTCCAGCCACAAGGAATGTAAGCAAGTATAGCTGATGTAAAATGACATCCATGCCTTCATTCACTGCACAGTGATTGTCTACTGAGTACTTGCAGGGAAATTCTTTCTTTTTTTTTTCTCCCCAAAACAAATCCCAAGGCAGCTGAGGTTACACAACCAGCTTCATACTTAGTTTAAAATATGTCTCAATTTATACGCCATCTGCAGCACTCATCATTAAATGAGAAGGCCACAAACAGGAAAACTCACAACAATGATAAATAATCAGGACTCAAATGAGCACTCTAGTTTGAGGCAAGAATCTAGGTTGATCAAAATGCTCTCTAAATGGTGCCAGCTCAATGAATGGGAGAATCACATCACAAACCACTTGTCTGAGGCACATGGCCCACTTTCCAAAGTCACTGATACATTTTCTGGCTCAGGAAATTCCTGACCTGCAATTCATTAAAGAGTAGAAGATGCATCATGAGATGCTTTTCTTTTTCTTTACTCTTCCTGCAGTATCTGCTTTAGCACCACTGTCAGAGAAGAGATGTGGAGGCAGGTGGGGTTCTGATCTGACCCACCATACAACCATTATTGTGGTCTCAGGCACAAATCCATGGATCTGAGAGCAGGGTACCGAGTGTGCTACAGAAAGCAAGAAGCAGAGGGCAGTTCAAGGGATGTCCTCACCTTCCCTCACAGAATCCTTTATATCAAAATTACTGCGAAATTATTTCATTTACTTATATTCCTACTCATGCAGGAAGAAATATGTTGGTATGTTGGGAAGGCTTGTTGCTGAAAAAACAAGCAAATCAGAGAAATTAGATTCTGCATTTAGATCTGAACGTGACCAAGTCAGCGACTGCCCTGGTATTGTTCACAGAATAAAGCACTCCCCACAATGTCTAAATGCATTACAGGAGGCAGCCATGAGTGATACCACTGAAAAGAAATGCTGGACTCACAGAAATTGGAGCCTTCATCTTTGAGAACATATCCTGAACACATCTACATCCCATGATGAAAATTACAGGACAAGTGGCATTTATTTGTTTATACAGTGAAGACTAGGCAATTTAGGTCTCCTCAGATTTCCACCAAAAATATGTTGATTGCCTTTAGTATTTACATTTGGAGAGGTTTTTGTGATTGCATTTCAATACACATTAATATACTCTGGAAAGGCACTATAATTTCTTTAATTTTGTGTAAGGCTCCAGAAGAATTCCTAGATTTTCGAAATTAGAGATGGAAAGATTTATCTTTCCCTCTGATCAAATCTCCACCAGGATACCAGATTCACTTCTAAAGCGTACTGCCAAGGACTCATGATGCCTAGCTAGGAGTGACAAAACTTATATCTGGAGGCAACTCCAAAATTTTAAGGGTTTAACTCTTAAAGACCAATCAACATGACTGGTTCTATCATCAGCTATTTTTTATTAATTCTACATTTCTTAAAACTCTCACCCCAGCCCACTACTCTAGGAAAATTGCTGAACTTCAGAAATATTTGTAAAAGAAGTCACTATGATAAAACTGGACAGACTTATGCTCAGTGGTACCTTATTTTACTAATAAATTCCTATTGAGGTCATTAGGTTTCTCTGTATAGTAAAATCAGCAGGCTTTGTCCCTCAGAGCTCTCATGCAAGAAGAATAATTCAGAAAGCAGTGGAGCAGAATATCTGTTCTTGTACTTCTGTCTATGTTTTTTCTTGTCATTATTTTCTTTCAAATCTCTCATGCTTGATTAAAGAAATTTCTCCTCAGTTTTCTGTTCTGTTTTTATTATGCTTTTAGATAAAAAGCCTTTGCACGGCAGGAAGAAGAGCAACAATTTGCCAACTCAAGCTGCATTTACCATCTGGTATCCAAAAACTTAGCAGACTGCCTGTTCCATCAATGCAATAATATTATGTTGCTTTAATGACCCCGTGCTCTGATTTGAAGATAAGCAAGTTGGACTCAAGATGACAGATAGGGACATTCACTTCCTGTAATAACCTGCATTTCCTCAGCTGCTGTCACCAATTACCACAACATTGATCACAGACTGATAAGAGAAGGTAGCACAATTTTAGAAAATCAGCCTTCTCTGCTTTTTCCTTTTTGTGCCTTCTTTAATTAGGTTGAGATGGCTGCAGTGCTAAATGGATACAAGCTGCTCTGAGTAAGATGACAGTCATGTTTCCCCAGAGAAAGGAGAGTGGAGCAGTGCCCTATTCACATCACTAAAGCCAAAACTTCCAAAGGGACCGGCAATTCTGAAGGCTCAGTGTTAGACATCTTAAATGAGTCTTATTTCCCAAAGGAAGATGTTCAACATACTGCAAGAAATGATAGTGGGATTTTTGAAACCTCACTGGTCAATGATTGCCTCTGACATTAGATCTCTATCTCTGTGCAGCAAGTGAAATAAAACACATATTTCCTAGGAAGGGCACTAGAGTCTGAAAATCTTAGCATGAAACAAAAGGAACACAGTTTCTCACTCTCTTGATGTCCAACTGGGGGATTTAATCAGTAGTGGCAAAGAGGAAAATTCAGAGATAACCCAGGAAGTTAATCTACCTGGCCTTATTTGCTGCCCACGTACCCACCTCTGCTTCTGCCTCCAGTGCCTTTTATTTACTGGAAGCCACTTCTTTCTCCTCTTCCAACTCCACAGTTACTCATCAGCTTTTGCTGCAGTGAACAGGGAGTATATTGCACACTGTGGTGTATTCAAAAATCAGTTTCTATTTTCAAGGACAAGAAGGAAAAATTGAATGTGGAGCAACTGTTACTTTTATGCATAAACTATGTGTCCAAAGAAGAGGGAGAACAAACTCCATGTAGGCTACTACTGTATCACCTGCCACCAAGTGATAACACCGACAGCCAGGAGCTATTGATCTCCCCCATAGTCAGTCAGAACCTAAAGAATGGAAACGAAGTACCTGGGGCTCATGCAGACAGACATTAACACAATGTTCCCTGCAAAGTAAGACTTGGATTTACTGGAGTTGTACGTGAAAGTGCCATCCTTTAATAGAGGAAACATGGGAATAATCAGAGGGATGTAACTTTTGAAGACTAAAAAAAGCCTATTAAGCCTTACCCCCTGCCAGGGCATATTGCTAGTAGAACTCCCTTTCCCAGTCTCTGCATTTACCAAATGAGAGAACAGGCAGGAAGGGTGGGCTAATTTCCAGGCTCTTTACACAGCTCCCATCACATGTCATAGTGAAGGGAGGCATACAGCAGGGGAATAACAAGAAATGACCCTTAGCTGTCCCCAGTCAGAACATCCCCTTTGAGACCACTGTTTACAAGCGTGCTGGCCAACCTACAGAAGTCTAAAGCCAGGAGGAAAATCAAAAACATTTTTATGAAATATTGGCATGTCCTTTACACAGCATGAAACATGTACTAACCAGTTGTATTTTGCCCCAGGATAAGGAAAAATTATAATGGTTGTATGTCAAGGACAGTGTTATCTAGAGCTGCCATGATAATCCCTTCCACTATAATACATTTACTAAGAAACATAATAATTTAAAGGAAAGGAAAGATACTGTCTGTAAGCAGGAGTCACGAATTTTGAGTCAGAAATTAAATCTTGGCTCACATTCACAGGTTAATAAACTTCACAAGCATCTATGTGGGTCTAACAAGGCTACTTATGGAGCAAGGGAGCCCACAGCATAAGTGAGATGTTCACAATACACCTGTTGATGGCAACAAAGATAAGACCCACCAGTGATATTTGTACAGCTTTGCTATGGAAATAGCCACAAGTAGGATATAGTCCACACAAGGCTCTGGAGAAGGAACTCCCCAGCAACAAGTGAAGAGAGCTAGCTGAAATATTACAGCTTTTAAATATTGCACAACAAATTGTTATGTAATTCCTACTAGAGTTTCTAAATATTACATCCTATTGTCCCATATATATTTTATAATATCAATGTTTTAATTAAAATGTGCTCTCACTTATGAGTCAGTGAAGCCTGCAGCTTTATAACTCCTTCCAGGATTCATCTACTGCACTACTGTTCTGAACAGACAGTGCAGACCCATGGAAGGAGCTTACTCCCAGAGCACAGCTAATCCAGCTGACCACTGTCAAACAGGGCCACAGCTTCCTTAGTTCTGCTGTCTGGAAAGGGGGTATAATGACCTCTCATTACTCTTTCTCACTAGAGAATAGATGAAGGCGAATAACTCCAACACTGACCTTGACTGAAAGGCCTAGAAGAAGGCTTTTTACAATTATTTGAAAGAATAGCACAGACTTCAAGCTGCTTTGTACCAGTTTCTAAGAGACAAACTGACCATACCATAGTGAAATGCAGGGTAAAAACATTAGAATATGTCATTTAACTATTGTTGATCCTGCTAAAAAAATGTTAAGACTAGCTGGAATCCTATTCATCTAAATCCTTCCACCTTGAACAGTGACTGAACAGTGCAACACCCTAAAGCTATTAGAATTCTTTTCTTCATAGCCTTGTTACTATGAAATGGTTATTAGAGAAATGTCATTAGGGAGAAAGAGATGTTGCTCAGTTTTCTGGAACAGGAACTTATTCAGAAGATAAATTCGTATTATTATCTCTTCCATTTTTCTCTAGTGTGTTTACTGATGTTCTGCCCACAGGAGAAGCCAATCTTTCTTGATGAAAGAATAAGCTCTTTGAAAACAAAAAAAAAAAACAGATCAAAGAAGAGAGTAGTTCAGTGATGGAGGATGTCAGCTAGAGGAGGGCATGAAAGCTGATGTACTGCTGATTAAGGAAGCCATTTTTGTTCAACTCCACGTGCACAAGAAAAAAAGCAGGACTCACTTTCCACATATCTCACGAATTCCATATATTTCATGGATTGTCCAAAGTAGTAATTTTTCAGCTCACTCATTGAAGCAGTATCTTAATCTATAAGACATGTACTAGCCTGTGCAACAGAAAAGGCATCACACAAGCAAGCAGAATGGATTTGGCTAGAAAAGAGGATGGTTAGAACCCCACAGCATCATTGATTTTGAGGCTACAGCTCAAAATAATACTGCATTCTTTGTTCCCAAAACACAAAGGTTCTCTCAAATGCAACCACATTGGTTGGTCTATTCACCAAGAGATCCTATATATTGTTTCATGAGACTATGCCTTGTTCCTAATCTCATCTCTGAGCTCAACTGCAGTACAGGGACACTTCCCATTTTCAAATTTCCCTGGAAACCTCACTTTGCCAGACTTCCTCAAGGAACCTAGTTGAGCTGTATTTAAAAATACATATATATTTCTTCCCATCCTTTTCTAGGCGTTCTTAAAAGCTCCTCAGAACAAGACCACATTTTATACTACACTAGGCATCTAGAAAGACATTTTCAGCACTTCAATAAAAAATGAAGAACAATGCAATGTTGTTTATGCTTAGTGTCTCTGTCCCACTTGGCTTAGCCATTTAGCATGCTTAGGTTAATTACCAATGGGTCCTCTAAACCTAAGTATCAGTCACACACAGTTGGCTTTCAGAGCTCTAAATATGGACTTTCAATGTAGATCTGGATCAACCTGCTTTGCAGTTGGCTGAACAACACCACTTGAACCATCACTGAGCAGGAAAGGGAGAAGAAAATAAAATGTGGGTGCAGATGTGAATTTTGACCCTTCCTCAGATTCTTCTAAATCATCCTGGAAACAGAGAAACTGGAACATAAAGTCGCAGTCTTGCTTATTTTAGTGTTCACAGTCACGATACCAAAAAAAGCCCATTGGAAATCTGGCAAGGAGAACCTTTCTGCAGATTATCTTGCCAAACCCGGGGCTACCATGGCTTGATCATAATTATCAGACTCAATCATGTAACTGAAATGAATTATTTTCCCTTGAACTCCTAAGCCCTCTAACAGAACTCTCGTAACTGTAACAACAGTGTTGGGATTGACCTTCCACCACAAAAGTTAGCAAGGCTGACCAAGAGATTTATAAAGATTGGTGTCACAAACTCTAAATTAAATGCAGGATAACAAAATGCATCAAACTTAATGGCTTATCTGGGCTCAAATGCTAGAGTCAGTGGCAGAGTCAGCAGCAGAGTCAGCTAAATTCATGTATCCTCACTTGAAGTAAACTGTTCTAGTCATTGGCTTATCATTACAAACAAGGTAATTACTTGTGTACAGGTGTATATGCAGCCATCTACAATAAGTAGCCATGCCACAATGAAATGCACTGTATAAGTAACCAACACAAAACCCACACTACCTATATTAGTTGGGAGTAAAATGGTCCTATCTTCTTAGTAACATCCATTGAGATTTGACACAGGACAGCGCCTGGTTATGCAACCCTTCTACTCGGAGCTGCTACTGAAATATTATTTCACATCATTCACTCCTGCTATGTGGCCTGGAAATAATTGTCTGGAAGAGGCCGGATTAATTTTTTTTTTCTTTTCCTAGGGAGAGAGCACTTCTTTTGAAAGAGTGGTAGTATTCGCCTTAGCCTGTGTCTAAAAGAGGGTTATATAAAACTCAGTATTGTGCACGTGTTTTCAAGGGATGGTCTTCAGACTTCCTCGGGATTCAAGTGGTTCCCAACGGACCTGCTGTGAATCTAAACAGAGTGGTGTTGTCGTGATGTGGAACGAACAGTGACACTGAAACAACTTTTGCAGCAGCCAAAGCGAGAGAGAGAGAGAGGAGGCAAAGCAGAGGGCATTATAATACTTGCTTAGCCTTCTAAACGGCGGCATTCTCCTCAGGTATTCTAACTTATGCCAGCTATTAAAGCTACTGGGTTCCCAGTTGTGAATAAGCAGAATATAGCAGATTCCAGCTATCCCAACCTGGGATTTATCAAAGACTGTTTTATGAGGCAGAGTAAAACTTCATTTTTGGCTCACGCAATTATAAACCAACATATTGATTATTAGTGGAATAATGAATAACCCAGGAAAATCTTAATAGTCCAGTAATCTCCAGTTCCTGACTTTCTACCCTTCTCCTACCCTGTATCAAAAAAGCTACTAGCCTCACACTTACCCCTGTCCCATACTCACCATCATCTCAGGCTGGGAGATTTGGACTACACACAGACAGGGAAAAATTTAACCCAGAGCCTGTTTTCACCAAAAACACTCACTAGAAACCTTGTAGTAAACTGTTGTAGATTATTGCCAGAATACTTTGCTGTTTGCCAGCCTGTACCTGACCAGATTACCCTCTGTCCCAAGGTACAGAGCAACATGCAGCATGGACAGGACCACTCTTTAATTCCACACATCTACTGGAGACAAAGACTACATTAAAAACTATGTTAGGAGAACGTGGAGGAGAAGGCTATGCCAGAAGTTGCAGAGCCTGCCATAGACAGACCTGGAAGCCCCATGGAAGAGGGTTCCTCACCTGTCAGCCACCCTTCCCATCTCACAGACACATTGAAAAACTATTCCCAACAGGACTGGAATCTTGCAAATTCCCTGATGAGCCACTGCATGGAAGACACACAAGTATCCCTTTCTTCTCCTTAGACCATTTTGTTGCAGTGCTTTGAAGGGCAAAGAGAAAAGCAAAGCTGGAGAGAAACAGTGGCAGGAGGACAGGGAAAGTATATCCCAGTTTGACATTTCATTCCCAGCCAGCCAAGAAGCTGCTTCTGCTCCAGGGGGGATGCCCACAGCATTGGCAGTCCTGCCCTGCCCCAAGTGGGACATGCACCCAGATAAGTCAAGAAGAGAGGGGGTGACTCCCCACTGTGACCTGAGCCCACTTTCATTTCCAGAGCAGAGCATGGCATCACCCCTTTAGAATTTACATTGCTGTTATCCATCCTGTTAAACAACGTTTATCAGATTAACAAACAGCAACCCTGCTCACCAGTGAATGCCAGCATTAACTGTAACACAATAGGAGCACAGGCCTAAGCCCATTTTTTTTGCAGATAGCAAACCTGTCAGCGGAGCGGGAGCATTGATGTCATCTTCTGACTCAGTGACAGTGCCTGTTCCTGGGGTCACCCAGCATTCCAACACCATCAGCATCCCCTCTCCAAATCTCACCTATTATTTGCTCATTGTGGATAGATTTTGCCTGGAGGAAGAAAGGAGTGACAGGCTGACATCACCTGCTTATTAATAGATGGGTAGAGAAGAATGATCTCCAATAAAGGCTTGGGCGAGGATGTTCTTTCAGGGTGTGCTCAGAAGGACAGTGAGCAATACACAGTGGTAACCTTTTAAGGGAAGCAGCTGTCTGCCCACTGGCTGCTTCTGAACCCTTGAACTGCAACATGCTGGTCCTTCAAGGGCATGGCTATCCCCTCACTGGGAAAGACAGTGCTGGGGACAACCAGTGGGAAATGGGGTCCTATACAAGGCAACATCATTTGTCTTTGTAAAGGAAAATAACAAGGTACTTCAGAGACAAGCTGAGACTCTGTGGCCCTACAGAGCCATGGCTCCCACCAAAGATCCCTGGACTGTCAGTAACACCAGGTACCACCAGGGATTAGCAAGAAGCTCCCCATCCAGCCCTCACTGCCAACTGATCCCAGCCTCTGACTGAGGCCTGCAGCTGGATGCCAGTTGCAGTGGGTCATCTCATTCAATGAGTAAATCTCCTCCTCTCTCTGCTTGCATATATCCTGATAACAAAACAGTTGGAAATGTTACCGAAGGCACTCGTTATTGAAAATTGTTTGTGTTCAAAAAAAAAACAAACCCTGGTAAGAATTATTTACTGCAGTTAGGAATGATCACTCCAGGTCATATGGGATGGGGGTTTTGTCATGTTTAAATAGTTTTGTGTGACTCTTGGCATCATGCTGCCACAGCAAGATCACGGCACTACAAGTTTAAAATTCATCTTTTGTAGGTCAACTGATACATTAAGTTCAAATGCATCTTTCCAGGAAACTTTCTGACCAGGAGGCTACTAATGAAAAATAAACTTGGAACAAGAAAAGTGGAGTCCAAAGAAATTAATTAGAAAATATAAATGCACATTCTTAACTTTTTTGTTTCTCCCAGCTGGTGGGAGGAGTAGTTAAACATGTTTGAGCTAGCCAAAACAGACATTAATACCTACTTATATTTCTAAGTCTTCTTTGACGTAACTCCTACATATTTTTCCCATTTACCCACTTCCAAGACATGGAGACTGCATCACAGAGTCTCCTCTGCTTTCAGCAGCAACACCGCGAGATGAGAGATTTGTTTATTCCTCTCAGAAAAGGCAGAATATCCCTCCCACATGAAAAGATCAATTTACCTGCTCTTGGCTGTACCTACTGTCTATCATAAATTACCAGCATAAAAATTAAGGAGAGGGGAAAGGCAGCCTGAACCTTACAACTCAATAGTAAATGTCTTCCCAGCCAGATAGCACTGACGCTGCCAGGGACATGCTGGTGCCCCTGACACAGAGCAGAGCACCGCAGCTCTTTTAGGGTGATCACACACTCTAAAGCACAGCACTAAAACTGGAGGCACTCAGCAGCAGCAAACTGGCATATTTTCAATTTCCTTCTGAAAGCACCATAAATTGAGTGGTTTAGTGAGGAAGAACACTATTACTAAGAAAAATTATTTTCTGTGTTTCTCCTTCTTTTTCAGATGGATGGTAACTGCTGAGGAAGCATTTGCAGAACATCAACTGCAGCACGTCCATCTTACATCCCTCCCAAATAATGACTGCAAACACAAGACCTGAAGAGCAGACCGCTGCAGTGACTTGTTCACTGACATGAGTGTCCTACTCCACACATTCTCCTTTGGTATTTATGCTGGCAAGCCTGCCACTGCCTCTAGCTGAGGTCTGGCTCATGATTCAGACTGCTGAAGTCTTCCAGAACATAATTTTCCTTTTGCTGTCTGATTAATTTGCTTGCTTTCATCTATTTTCAAATAAACTCTTGCTTAAAATCCTCCCTGGGATTTCTATCAGCCAGTGCAGGAAGGAGGATGCCTCTTTCCAATACATCCTGCTCTGACCTTCGCAGCACTGCCCCGCCAAGAGAGCTGGGCCATTTCTGTGCTTTGAGAATACAGAACCACAAAGAAGTGACAGTGCTACCCAACAGTTCTATCTTACTTCCTGCAGGCTCCACTCACACCTTGTGCTGTGGAGGGGGACAAGAGCCACACTAGATCATGCTGTACACAAAGAGAATGAAAATTCTCTCCACTGCGTACAGGGGAATTTTAACACCCAAAAAATGAGATCTGGTTCTCTCCTCCTTGGCCCACATACCTACAAACCTCTTTTCTTGGTCATAAAGTCACAGAATTTCAGCTACAGTGTTTGTCTGAGCTGCAGTGAAAAAGAATCAAATATTAGCAACCAGAGAGACCCAGGTTTGTATGGATGCACCTGCATACCAAGTATGCCAAACACACATGTTGTCCTCTATTATCCTTCCTCCTGCTGCACACAAGCTTGGAAATACTGAGGTCAGTATTCCATGCCACAAGATGAAGCAGGATGTAGGTGACCAGGTTTTCCTCACATTCTCAATTGTTAGTAAGGGGCAGTAGGAACCTAAGAGAAGAACAAATTAAATGGCCATTCTTACCATTTTTTACACCATGTTCCTGAGAGAGAGATCTGTGTTTTATGAAACCTAGATTCAGAATGAACAGTAAAGAGAACAGCAAAATAAGTTTATTTCACCTTTTCTATACTATTGGAATATAAGTCTAACCCACACTGGTTGGCATCCCAAAGTGACAGAGATTCAAATTTGTAGACTTTGGGGGCTCTGCATCTAAAATTCCATTCAGATCTGAGCCAAGGCCAAATCCAGAAAATTAATCTGATTCAGATTCCAGTGATAAAATCTCTGCCCTTTGCTTTCTTGTGAAATTTTACAAGGTGCAAAGCCTACATAAAATGCAGCTGATTTTAACAGCTTTTTTTTTTAAATTTGAAAAGTTTTATTGCAATTCAAAAGAAACACAGTGAGTTACAAACTGTCTGTTACTTTCCCTTTCCCTACAGAATGACTCGATTCGAATTCAGCAGTATATACAGTAACCACTGCTTTACAATCCCTGTAACTCATTGAAATTCAGAGTCAGGCTCCTGACCTGAACTCTGCAGCTAACTCTTATCTCTTACAACAGCAAATGCCAAAGCCCAGAGTCTTTCCCAATCAACATCCACTCAGCAACGGACTCAACTGCACAGTGATGGCGTGAACATCTCACTAGGGCATAGTAAAAAAAAAGAAAGATGTGATCAGTAGCCACACAAAGACACTTCTGCTGTTGCCAAAGATGGGGAGGCTGTAAAATTCAGATCAAGATTTGGATATTGAATGTTAAGAAACTTCTTCTGCCTAACTTGCGAGTCAGGTGTTTCATCTAATGGATGAATTATTGCTTTACAAGTGAGTTGTCTTCATAGAATGTGCTATCAAATAGGCAGTAAACAATGCCATTCCTATTTAATGTGCCTAGGAACTGTTTACACAGTACTTCATACACATACATTTGTTCAAAGAAGCTTTGAAATTGGCCACAGGCCAAACAGTTGCAGATGGGTTTTATAAGACAGGATAGCTCAGTGCCTGGCTGGACACAGTACTGCCCACAAACATGGCCTCCTCAGGATCCCAGTTTTGCATATAAGAGTACAAAATGTCAAACACCAGAAGAAAAAGATGCACTGACAAACACAGGCAGCTATGTACTCAGAGCCATCCCTCTCTCTCAGCAAACCTACTCCCCACCCATTCCCCTAGCTTACTTATTAGTAGGCTGTTTCATTTTTAAGGAAAATGGAAAATTGTCAAATATAAATTTCCATTTACTTGGCACATTTCCCCCAAAAAACCAAAGATCTAAGGTGTGTATTCAACAGAATTTAAAGTGAGCATTAAATTGGATGTAGAGCTCAGCCTGGTCAATGCAGAGCAAAGCAAAGCAATGCTCCATTTGCCTGCAGGATTTTCTATTTCTGTGCTGCTCAGGATAACAACAGATGGGACCCCTAATTCAAAGGACAATCTTGAGGCTAGAGACAATCTTGAGGCTTGGACTAGCATGTAAAAAGCAGGATTGTTGCAGATGTGGGGGAAAACGTGTATTTTCAGCTGGGGGGGGGGAACGAAGGATTTTTTTTGTCAGGAAAGTGTAACTGGATTGTGAAAACATCTCAAGATCTCACTGTATTTGTCTCCCTCAAAACCCATGCCTCTAGTTTCACAAAAGGCCAAACTAACTATAAAGGCAAAAGAGAAGTCTTATCTACAAGACCACGAATTGGGTATGGAAATTTGCTACCAGCTCAGAGAAAGAAACTTCTCTTCTGTGCTACCAGTAAGGCTGGTTGGGTATTTTGTTCTCATGCCTTCTGAATGAAAATGCAGTTGGGTTTTTTTAGTTATTATTTTAACCAGAAAACCAAAATGAAAGATTTCATTCCAGGTCTTGTTGACCCAATTGAAACACTTCAGCTGACCTATTTGAAAACACTTCTTTTTAGGTCACTTTTCTATTAATCTCTGTCTGCCTCAGCCACCGAACTGTCTTGGAAAAGCAATGTCTCACATTCTTACTTTCTTTTTTCTCCTACCCCTTCCTTTCCCTGCATTCTCTGCTTGGATTTAATCTGAGAAGATGTTGTGGGATGTCATCCCCACTGAACCATTGCTGTGTACCATGGAGATCAATCCAGCCGCAAATTAGAAGGGAAGCCTAAGGCACTACAATTGATCCAGCGGATGTGGTCAAATTAAGCTGAAACAAAACACTTTGACTTTCAGAATGAACAGTTTGGAACATGTGACAAATTAGTGATACATTTCAGTATCCACTCTTTGCCGAACCATTAGACCAAAGCCAACTACTGAAGCGTACGGTTTCCACAAGATTTGAATTCCAGTTTATGAAAAACCTGTGCATGACCATCCCAGTGACCTGCCATCCAAGAGCTTATGGCTGCTTCTCCATCGCTTGCCCTGGGTGGCTGCAATGCCCTCTCCTGCCTACTGCTTCAGCTGCTCTGCTCGAGGTTGCCATCGATTCGGAACCAGTGGCAAGAAGAGTGCTCTGCCCAAGCTAGAAGCCTCTCCGAGCACTGCTTGTTGTTTCCCCAACAACAGGATAGTCTGGAGCAAACTGCCCATTCCCACCCAGGCACAGTTGAGCAGGTTATGGTTAAAACAGCTGTTAAATCCTGGCACTGGACTTTGTCAGAGCGACCTCACAAGCTCAGCCTGACCGTGTCTGTCCAGTCAGCACAGGGGCTGCACAGGGGCGCCTGCACCAGCCTGCACACTGAAAGAGATACACCTGCACGAGTGCCATGATCCATCTCTGGCTAATACAGTATCATCCCAGCATATCCAGCATGCAGAGTGCCAAGCCAACTCTGCCTCTAGCACCCCAGTGAGCTACTCACTTGGAGGGGAAGGCACATCCTGAGACAAGGCCAACCCTTCCTGCCAATTCTTTCACCAACAGACACAGCTGGCAGCTGGGAGGGAATACTCCAGTATGCAGAGTGGGGCAATTCCAGTGCAGAGCCAGTGATTCAGCACTGGACCGGCACTCCTCCTAGCTCATGTTGGTCAAGCAGAGGAGAGCAACACCAAGAGGTCATGAAGGCAGAGAGGATTTATGCCATGAAAATGCCAAGGAACACAGCCAGCAGCAGGGCAGCAGTCAGCTTCATGCCTCACAGCTGCTGTGCTCTTCTGCAGCCATTTTAACCTGGCCAAAAGAACCCGGCAACATTCATGACAGAAGCATCATCCTAAAAGTCATAATTCTGTAAGATCAGTGTCTCTACCACAAGCTTCCAAGATGGCTTTACAAGCAACACTAAGAAGCAGCACTTTTCTAATGCCATAAACATATCCACCTTTCCCAGCACTTAGAATTCTTTTCTTCTCCATGCCTCCATTTCCTCTCTGTATGCTTCTGTCTGCTCTGGACACTAGTTAGAAAAGGTAAGGAGTGTCTCTCAGTACTGTTATGAAAAGGATTATCATAATCTTCTAAGCACTCCTTAGAATTAGAATTCTGGTTTTGTATATTTTTAATTGTATGAGTATTTGCTTGTATAGCATCTGTTCAGCTGCAAATTAGCAGAGAAGAAAGAAGCCCCAAGAGTTGTATTAAAGGGGGTTTTTTTTCCATGTCTGACTTGGATCTGTTCCTTTGTTGCTTATATATGTGTTTCACGTTCACACTATAAGCACAATAATCTCATGTTAACAAGAGACAGCTGCCACCTGGATTTTTTTAGTTCAAAGTGCATATAAGCTATATGCAAAACCACATGCTGTGTAATCAAAGTGACAGTAAAAATATTACTTACATATTTTGATGTCCCCTAACTGGATTGAAATGCCCACTGAACAGCTCCCTCCTGCACACCACAGGCTGGTGGTGACCACTGCAAGTTTGCAGCACCCTCTGGAGGCAAGTCCTGGGCTTTTGGGGGGATAGGAAACCATCGACATTGTTCTTGCAGCACTTCTGGGGGGCTTTTAGGGAATGTGCTAGATAGTACGAGGAGCTGCTGATGTTTGGGTTCATACTGGCATTTGCAGCCAACAGGATGCACGAGGGACACTGCGTTTCTTGTAAACACAGGCAATAAAATGAAGAAATCCATAGAGAGATTCATTCCTTTGCGTGCCTGTTTCACATATCCACCTTTTTACACACAGTAAGTGACTTACACATGCAGTTTGGTGGTTAGCCAGACTTGGGATCTCCAGCTGAAATTCTGAGCTGCATAGTCAGGACAGACACCTAGAAGAAAACATTTGATAAACGAGGAGCCCTTTGGAATCAGCACCACAATCCAGTTCTCATCCATGCTGTATATTTCATCCACACAGTAATGAAATTCCTACATGAGGTTATTTTCTTTGTTCCATTTTTAAGGAAAAACTGAATTTCTAGGTGCTGTGTGGTACTGGAAGGAGAAGCACTGAAATGTTAGGAAAAGCACAAAACTCGTCTTACAGGATTTTTCACCTTAAATGGGTTTGGCCCAGAAAAAGTCTGAATAAAAGTATCAGAACTGTTTCATCTCAGACTTGGAATATTACAAAATAGTTCCAGCCTGGATAGCATCCCTAGCTCTCACAAATAAAAGGAATATTAAAGAGATTCAAGCATACTTCAGATACCACTGAAATTTCCTAAGGATATCTGCCAGCACCCCAAATTAAAAGCCTTCCAAGTCTAGAAAGAAACATAACCAAAACCAAGGAGAATACGAACAAAAGTAGTCCAAAAGATGGTATCATTTTGATTTTTTTTGTTTGGCTGAGAGAGCATCACAAGCAGAATGCCTGATCCCTCCCTCCTTAGAATTTCAGATGAGAAATCCTGCAGCTCATAACCTCAGATCAGCCCCATTACTAGAGAAGAATTGTAAGCAGAAAACTGACCTTTTTCCAGGAGCATCACATTTCTGGAGTTTGGAGCTAAAACTATGAATTGTATTACAGCCTCTGGATTATTGTATGACAAAATCTCATATATAACCTTTGGTTTCTTTGATATCTCCACAGCTTCTGATGCTAATTCTTAGCTTACTATACATACCAGATTTTCCTAATTGCCACGAGACAAATAGACGAATGATTGATCATTGCAGCAATTAACTATGGTAACTCATTATAAAACATTATATTACAATGTTTTATTTATAAACCATAACACTGTTCTCTTCTTTCTGGAACCATCATGTTTATGTCTATGTGTGTCCTGTTCAGCCCTTTGGGCTCTCAATGTTTACCTGGCACAAGAAGTCCAGAAACTCAGCCAGTGTTTCTAGATGATCTTGTCAACGCAAGTAACAGTGAATGCTTCAGAAAACTGTCTGTATACTATCATGGAGAATGGAAAAGGGAGAAAGTGACAGGGGAGAATGAAAGAGAAACACTTTCCATTTATCAGCCACTACTATTCAGCTTTTCCTCCCCAAAGGGTCATAACATCGATAATCTCAGGCAAGCAAGGGATCCAGAAACATTTTCAGTTAAATAATTCATCTCTCTTCCTACTCTGATGCAAGAAATGGGTGACAGCTGGTAATAACAGAAAGACATCAACTTAATATGTACACATGAACCTTTCCCCTACCAGAGTACACAGATAAAATGCAGAGCTTAGCACGTGCCTTAAGCCAAGGCCCAGACAGTAACACAAATCACCTAGTTCACTAGCAAAGATAAAATGAGAGACCAGCACAGTCTTCATTGATTGAAATATGAGGCAGTAGCCCTTGACAGTTGAGAAACAATTCCTCTCCCAGCCCAGACACACTTTAAAAGGCAGAAAGAGGATTTCCAGGGCTCTCATATCCACAGCTTCCAATTCACTGATGGGCTGTTTAGGATATGCTCAGATCTACAAAGCAAAGATCACTGTCACAGGATGCACTACCTTCAGCTGGCCTCCTGGAAAGGGCTGGATCCAGCCTTTGTGCACGATGTACTGTGCAGATGCGTTTTCACTTTCCCTTGCTTCAACCCCAATATAAAAATCTGAAATTAAAATTGCACTTAATGTTGATTGTGGGGTACACAGACACAGTACAAGCAGGGCTCATCTGAGGGAGATGCATGTTATTGGGTTTCAATGGCCACTAAAACCACCCAAAGCAATGAAGCAAACTCTGGGGTGTGCTAAGCACCAGGCTGGTTTGTCAGCTTGTTTTACAGACATCCTGGGAAACAGCAGATAATCCACAACCACAGAACAAGCCATGAAATTAGCTCCAGCATGCCACAAGGCAATGAAGTGACTGTGGAAGGCAGAGTGTCAAGAAAAAACAAAGCCTCAGAAACATTTCTGAAAGCAAACATACTTATCTCCGTAGCAATAATAAGAAAAGAAGCAGAGGTCCTGTTGCACAGCACATACTCAGGTTGAACAGGCTTCTACCCTCAGACTCGACATGAAATGAAATGCATACTGCACAACTAAAATTACATAAATCAGTATCAATGTTTTTCAATATAGCAAATTATGCTGGCTTTATAACCCATGAAGAACAATTACGGGTCTAGAAAAGACATTATGATTAGAAAAATAATGAAAATTGGAACAGAGTTTTTGTCTCAGGTGATTGACAAGTTGCCAAGGATAAAATGGTCCCGAAAGAAAACATACCCTATGTTTAGAACAACTGCATGCCCATTGCAGCAATGCTCAGATGGAAGAGCAGCATGAATAACTGGGGACACTACAGCTTCTCTTGTTTCTGGAAGCAATTCATTTGAATTATTCTGCTTGCTAATGGGAAAGAACAAGTCACTTGAAAATAGCCAGCCTGTCATTCATGTGACTGAGATAAGAGGGGAACAGCATCCCATTATTTAATCAATTTACATTAAATTCTTCACCTAGAGCTGGCTACTAATAAACAAACTAATAAAAGTCACAGAAAGCTGAACCACCACATCTTTGTGAGCCACTTTGTGCTGCCAGACATAAAGCTGGGCCTGGAAGCAGAGAGCTCCTCTTGCATCTGAGCTCTGGCTTTGCAACTGAACATGTTCCCTTCTGTCATGTGCCAAAAGCACAAGGTCCAGGGGAAGTTGAGGACAAAATGCTGCTGCCCCAGCGAGAGCATAGGCTAGAACAAGTCCCTGTATCTTTTTGGAGCTTCACAGAAGATGGGTGCCACAGTGGTGGGAAAATGACGGGCTGTTAGACAGCCTGGTATTGCTGGTATAACTGAAAGTTGGGTAGACTAGTAAAAGGGGACTCTGCCTAAACTGAAATAACAGTAAGAATTACATCAGAGGGTCCCTTTCCTTAACAAAATCATCAAGATACACTCCCTGCTTCTGAAGACATGTACCAGAAATAACACTATAGCCAACACAAGAGCAAGCAGTTCCTGTTGGCTGCAGCGAGCATGCTGAAGAGGAGATGCAGTAATGATGGTATTATCCAGCTCAATTTGTGGCTGCTGGAAGGCTCTAGGCAGGAGGTACAGGAACTCACTGGCATGAATCTGAATTGCCTGTGACTCTCCCTCGAGGTACTCTGCTACCTTTCATGCAGCACAATAGGCTTTAAGGACAATCTAGGCTGAAGACTGAAACAAAACTCCCTAGGCAAACATTACAGTCAAGAGCTTTCTTATGCATTCCTGAAGCATTTTAATGAAATGTTTGACTACAGTTTGGAGTTCTGAGGAAACCATTACACAGTAAAAGTTTGGCCAAATATATTTTGGCTTCTGAAGTCCTACTTGTGTTCACAGCTGAGCCCCAGGCTTAAGTGATGAATATGTCCATCCTTACAACAGATGCTGTGGTTTTCAACAGGCCTTCCTGCTTCATGCCAAAGGGGAAAACAATATCATTTGTGAAGACTAATGGGTGGGCTAAAAATCAGCAAGGTTAAGTATAGGAGAAGGCAGTTTCTTTCTTCTTTACTATACAACATCAGGAAACTAGTCCTGGCAATGCTATCCATTATGCAAAGCAGTGGAAGAGGCTGGTGTCAGAGACTGCTCACCTGGTATGGACTACTGACAGCCTGTGCAGAGAAACCCCTGCCACCAGTCTCCTTTAAAACTAGACTCTGATTATCCTTTGAAGCGCAGCAAAATAATTTTGTATGTACAGGACCAAGTTGCTCTTTACTGTGCAATAAATGGCTTCTTTCTTGTTCCTAGCAGTAAATGGGTCTGTCAGAAAAAGCACAGATGGCCAGAGCCTTCTGGCCACCTGAGGATAAATGAGAACAGGAGGGACCCTAAGCACACAGAGGCAAGTAGGACACAATTTGGATTGACCTGGGATTCCCTGATCTCTGTCTCACGTTCAGTGCTGAATCCACACTG
Source organism: Calyptomena viridis (assembly GCA_013390005.1). NCBI lineage: Eukaryota > Metazoa > Chordata > Aves > Passeriformes > Eurylaimidae > Calyptomena > Calyptomena viridis. The sequence goes on along the minus strand of WEIV01021714.1, from coordinate 21,820 downwards.
CTTTACCAGCTTTAGATACATCTGGTGGAAGGTTTGACTCCACACCATAGCATGGATCTCATGAAAGCTGGTTTGTTGTACTTTAAGATTGGAAAGTAGCTGCAACAGATTGGCCACTTGGCATCAGAGACTCCAGGCTAAGTTCATTTCTTCTTCGCTCAGAACAACTTCTCCTATTCCATCAGTAAAAGGTGGATCTCTTAGTCGTCCTTCTACCTGTCCTCCCTTTTGTGCTGTCCTGATACTGTCTTCCCCTGGATAATCACTCCACTAGCTGCATCCCCTTCAGGAATCACACTCAACTGCAGCAGTGCCAACATTTATGCTCCTTGGCCAGAAGGAAGCCCAAAGTTGTCACCTTAACCTTCTAGAGGCCTATAGCTCACAACTCAAGTCATGCTTCAATTTACAGACAGACAAAGACACTGAGACCTCATGCTGGTCCTGAGCTCAGTCACCTGCAAGGAAAACAGGTATTTCTGCCAGAGGTTTCCAAAAGAGACATTCATAGTCTTCTGCTGTCAACACACGCAAAGATATTGGGATGCCCAGGAGAAAATACTGAAAAAACATAGTTGCCCTTTCCAAGTAACAGAAGCCTGTTTTTTTCCAAGACAGGAACAACCAAGAGTGCTCCACTTCAGATAATATAGATATCCCACACGTTTCAATGCCAGCTCTGTCTCAACCAATTTCCTTATTGGGAAATTAGAGCTGGCATGGATTATTCAGTCTCAATTCACTCCCAATATCTTTTACATACATAATGAGCTACATAAATGCTGGGTACTTTCAGAGAGCAAAAAAAGCTGGATTTTGGACTGGGTTTACATCCATCTAGGCAAAGAAAGGAAACTTTCTTTGTTGCTGAGGGTGAGTCAAGTAACTGGGTTTTCCATTTCTGTTATTTTGCACTCCTTTCTTTTACATTTCCTATAGATGCGAAATAATAACTACACGTTTGAGACATTGCTTGAAGCTTTTACTTTATGTTACTGACATAACTTCACAGATTTCGAAATTGTAAGAAAATATTTGGGCTACAATAAATCACATATCAAGACTCAATCCAGCTCAAATGAAATATATTCATTTTCTCTGACCAACAAATGGGAAGTTATTCTGACTTCCAGAGCAATCATGAAAGTCAGGCAATCTTTAGTTACTGGAAATGATGCACTGGCCCTAAACAGAGGCATGGGCATGATTGTATGAGAATTAAGCTTTGATACACTAGTTGAGCAGAAACTCGTTCCATCCTACTTTATGATCACAAAACCTCTGAAAAAGAAGCTTGAGAAAGCCATCAATAAAAACTGCTAAAAATACTTGGCCTTAAATTCTATAATAGTTAAAGGACTGGCTGTAGTCACTGAGTGCAACAGACCGAGAATATTGCATCTGACACATAACTTTTAACCTCCTCTGCACTATAGAATTTCAGGGAGCAGGTCCATCAGTACAGTAGATTTATCTCCTTTTAACAGGGCACACTGCCCATTTTTATCCCTTTGCATAGTGCTTTCAGTCACAAGTGTTATATAAGGATGAGTATTAATTACTAAGTGGAAAAAGTGTTCCAGGCTTTCAAGGGAGTCTGTGTATTTATGTACAGTCTCTAATGAGAAGAGGCATCCCTTCAAATTCCTGGTTCTGAGGAAATCTGATGTTCAAAATTTACAGCTTTTAAAAAAGAGAAATAAAATTAATTTCTTGCTGTTTCAGGTGGGTGTGAGATCTGTTATTCAGAATCCCCTAGCCATTCCACAGAATCATAACAGCAATGGACAATAGAAAAGAGCTGATCTGGGAATGCATAAGTTGAGCAGGAATTCATATTTTAAGTAATACATTTTTAAATACAAAAAAAGGAAGAATATAGTTTGAGTGCCTTACAGGTCATTTTCAAACAAAGAGAGAAAATTCTGCAATATGCCAGATAGAGGCAGGGTCACAAATTCTAAGCAGCTTAAGATAAATCCAGTTTACTAATATTTTTTAAAAGTAGATAAAAGCTAATTCCCTGCTAGGAAATTAATCACCACATTTATGTTGCAAAAGCACTTCTTTGTTGCCTTTTGCTTGACTGAGTTTTCTGTATCTTACAGCACGAAGTTTGAGGTTTCTACTGTTTGCCCTCACTTCTTATTTGTGCATTAGTAGCTGAGTTTGCACTAGAAATCCATTACTCTGTAGCTCAAGAATGCAAGGGAGAAAACACTTAATTTCCTCCCATCCTTAATATCTTTAATGCTATTTCATGCCATCTATTTTATGTTATGTCTAGAGGTCTGGGTAATAGAAATGACTCATGTATCCCATGCTTAGCAAAAAAGCATGCTTTCTCTTGGTGGATAACCTGAACCATAGCAAAGTTATCTGACCCTTGCACTAAACTATAAACAGAAACTTTGCACACCCTGCTAGTGTTGGGTGGTCTTTGTACAGGGATAAGTTTTATAGGCTCAGTTTTGAATCTGAAAATGCACTAGATCAAGTGGTGCTTTGGGAGGAGCCTGGTAGTTTCAGAAAGCTTTTACAGACTTCCCAAGTGACTGAGCAGTAGTTAAGATACAGCTTCGCTCCCATAAAAGCTGTCTCTTTTTTCCTAGTAATGGCATCTACTCTACAGTAGTCAAATCCTGTGGGGTCCTTCCTTGGCAAGCACAGCTCCGAGCAAGGGCACAGTGAAAGCTGAGTTGGCTCAATCCCTCTCGTGGCCAAGCTTGCAGGAAGAAATAAAGGTGTGGAAAGTTTTCTAGAGATGCTTTTTAATGGCATTTCCCTTAAATATGTCCATAGGGGACAATAAGAAGTGGAGGGCTTTGCCTCCCTGTTCAGATCCTACAAACTAGGAGAGTTAATGGGATATACAGAAGGCAAAAGCCAGCTAGGCCAGTAGCTTAGGGGTTTTGTCAGCTTCATTCAACCAGGGACAAATTTCACACGAGAGTTCATAAGAAATGGGCCACACGACTGCAAATGTCACCGCTTTCTCAGCCAAACACAAAACCAAAACTGCTTCTCGAAGATAAACATACAATGCTGTGTTTACATAACAAATTCTAAGTGCTTCTTTGCATATGCATGAGGAAAAGGATGAAGCCAAGCCACTGATAACCTGATTTGTTACTCCCACACAATTTAATGCACTTCTGCCAGGCACTCAGACACCATAAAGATAACCGCAAACCAAAGGCCAATACGAAACAGAAAAGAAGATACCTATTTATTTATGCAACAGTGACTTCGTGGTTTACTCATTAGAGCAACCTTTTTATACTAGTATTAACCATCTAAATCTTCATTCAGAATTCAAGGAGCTAACATAAGCCCTAAAAATTTTAAGTGGTACTGCAGCAAACAGACAGGGGACCATAAACCCAGCTCTCCAGACCTCCAGAAGGAGCTGGGTCATTCTTCTGCAACAGTGTTTACAAGTGGCAGCAGCAATATGATATGTGAAAGGATGGAAGTCTGTTCTGTTCAGTGACCCCAGACCTAAGCCCAGCAGATAGAATGATCTTTCCAAACTTTCCTACCAAGTCTAGATTTTCGAAACTACAAGTCAATACGATTTCCTTATATCAGCTACTGTTCATGAAAATAAACCACAAAAAATTCCCTATCTGACTAAGGTATTACATGACATTTTCACAACTTGCATAAATGGTCAGTATCCAAGAGTCATATATGCTTTACCGAAATACATGTTTGAGGCAGGCAGAGGGAGCAATCTATACTAAAAAAGGGTGTTGTGCTGCAGCTTTAAACTGGCATTTAAGGCAATGGTCTGAGGAGCAATCAGAGAAGCTGAGTACAAGTGCATAGCAGGAGGAGACAGTTTACAAAACATGAAGTGTCAGCTTTGCAAACGACTGAAAGCAGCAACAGAAGAGACATCTGGACATATGAAAATACTCGTGTCAGGTGAGTACTAGCCCTCTCACAGCACAGCCCAGCTATATATTTTAAAAGGATTCATTATAAGGCCATAAGGCTAATGGACATGGTTTACAGTCAGGGGAGCAAGTTGATTTACACATTGTGTAAATAACTGCAATTGCCTTACAACTCAGTATGTCACCACTTTAGCAAACTCTGTTATACAAAGTAAATCTCAGTGCTAGAGCATTTTAAGCCACAACTGCATAAATAAAATGGACCAGGTCCATTCTGCATGTTGCTTCAGTACCTTCACACTTAAACCTGTTCAGACATAGACGTTTTTTTTCCAGAGAGGTTCTCTGCTGAAATCAGGTTCCTTTTACAAGCTTCCCTGATGTTGCTTGAGCACATCAAGCTGGAGCCAGGATTACAGGGAAGGTTTCCCAAGGATCCTGAATTCAGGAGAATACCTGAGGTACTGCAGAGCAGAATACCCACCCAGCTACTGCAAAGCTTCCAAAAGGACAGTCACATAAACACGGCCTAGGGATGGTAAAGGTTATAAATAGGAAAAATAGGCACTTGCTCACTACCTACCCATGCCAAGCAGTTCACTAACTTTTAAGACTAGGCAATCTTAAAGCTTGTAAGTACTTTCTTCCCTGGACCATCTTGAACATCTGGCCTCTCCAAAGCACCTTAGACATAGTTGCAACAAAAAAAACACAGGTGTCCCAACTCATACCACAGTGCAGAGAGAGACATACAGCTTCAATACATGGGCAACATATTGACATGGTTGTTTGGATTGACATCAGCAGACTAAAACATCTGTTTCTGTCTCAAATGGCTGGAGGAGGACACCTTTGTCCTGCTGCCATCTTGTCCCATAAAGAATGCTGCTGAGTTCTCTGTCACAGGATATAGGAGTATAATATTCCTAACAGAATTGCTAAGGGGCAACCTCTCATGCGTAAGACTGACAGACAACCCCAGAAATTACCCCTCTGCATGAGATTTGTGGATGCCAGTGCTGCTTGGCTGTCCCCTCACAGGATATCCAACCAACCATGCTGAGGTGAGCTGGATTTGAAGGTCTTTTCTGAATTTGCTCAAATAGTTATTTCACTCTAAAAACAAGTTAATGCAGAAGTATTCATGTACAAGTTCAGGAAGCCACTCCATCCTTTTCTGTCTCCATCCCAGGCATGTTAAGACAAGGCATGTTTATGGTAGGAAGGTGCAAAAACAGAATTAGTGATTATGGCATCAAGAGCATCAAACCAGTCTCATCTCATACAACACCCTTCATCTGGTGTAAAATATCACAGAATCATAAAATGGCTTGGGTTGGAAGGGGCCTTAAAGGTCACCTAGTTACAACCCCTCTGCCATGCACAGGGACACTTTTCACTAGATCAGCCTGCTCAAAGCCCCATCCAATCCGGCCTAATCTCCTCTCATCTGTTCCTTTACACTCATTCTTTTCACCTGTTGCTCTGCATTTCCTCTCCTTCAGGTTAGTCTTCACTTCTTGCCTTGAAAACTAACTCCTATTTCTTCCTGCTTCTCCCAGTGCCCTCCATTCCCCAAGCAACATTATGTCAACTTCCTGGCTTTGCTTCAGCAGCACTCCCTTGGCACCACGCACCATGCTTTGACACACAGGAGGAAAATTATCATGTTGAACACTCACAGAAATCATATTTCACATGGCTGTAAATGGCACAAATAGCCCTTCTCATGCCTGCCAGGCAGGCAGGAAATACACTAATCCCCTTCTTACTGATCCCCATCAGGTGTAAAGTGGTGTAGCTCAACTGACTCCAGTGTTGCCACCCCGCTCCCAGCGAGTGGGGAGGTCATTATTCAAAGCCTGCAAGCAGGAAGCAGTTTGGCTTCCACGCGGCCACCCACAAAGACAAGGTCTGAGTGACAGCATTTGATTCCCCAGGTCCAACGCACATTTCTTTCAATAGCCTGATCCAGCTTTGTTTTATGTCAGCTGGGAAGCCAGCTCCAAGGTTTTCTTTTGTGCTGGATAACAGCTGTAAGAATCCACTTAACTATGTGATATTTCACATGTCCAGAATACTGAGGCCATAGGTACTTTTGAGTGTTTACAGCGTTCTCACAAACTGCACATGGTAACTTTGGGCCTCTGATTTTGTGCTGCACAGCAGCAACTCCCCGCCTTTGCCAGCTCTCCAATTCACTGCTGTGTAGCTTCCGTTGCCTGTGGGACATTAATGCCAGCTGCCAGATTGCTGGCACAGACTGGAGTGGTTCGAGTACAGCTCAACAGCTGTTGACTCATACGTGAAGTATCAATCCCAGGTCTGGAAAAGCAAAATGCTCTCATGGAAAGGCTTCCCATGAAGCATAGAGAATGTCACTTCAAGGAGCTGTACCATTCCCCTGATTGCAGACTTATGGCCCCATTGGATTGCCCATCATTGGATCTAAGGCTGCTAATTGTTTTCTCAAGCTTAGGAACTGCATGTCAACAGGAACTTAGGTCAGGTAGCTGTAGTCCCCGAGTTACATCACAGTAAAGGCTGGTCTACAACACACTGACAGTTTTCATCGGTGATGGTATAGACAAGATCTTCTGGGGTCTTACAACTTCTCTGTCAGCTTTAACACAGATGGTTAAATAACTTATGTAGCATCACAAAACATATCAGAAACACATCCAGAAACTAAATCTGAAGGTAAGGAGACTCTATCTTGTTATGAGCCACTAACTCACCCCAGCCCATCCATAAATCAGAACTGGTATCTCATGCCCAGTGACAACAAATGCCGTGTTGGACACGGCCTTGAGCAAACTGGTCTAGTGGGAGGTGTCCCTGCACATGGCAGGTGGAGTTGGGACTAGATGGTCTTAAGGTTCATTTCAATCCCTTAACATTCTATGATTCTGTGAACACACAGAGTGCCTGCATCAGCTCCTTGTTGACCACAACATGCTGTGCTGCCTGAATCAGCATGGGACTCATTTCAAGGGCACTGTGACAATCTGACAGCTCACAAGCACGTCCCCTTCTGCCCATGTACTACCAAAATTTTCTTATTTGGATTTTGGTGTTGGCTTTTACAGTTTCACACGCTCTCAGAAAGCACCACTTTGGCTGAAACTACCTATCTAGCTATACCCCAAGAAGGCAAATGCATCAGCAATTCCTATCCACCCATTTCCCATTTGGCCATACTTAGTCCAACCCAACGCACAAAAGAGTTTGTTCCCATCAAGTCTCCATAAAGGTGCCATTTGGATGGCAAGTTTTGTGTCATGGCCTCTTGGCAGCCTGTCAGCAAAACTGATGCAAGGCAACTTTATGAACACAGGAATGAAACTTCCCAGTTGTGTCCTCGAGCAAGTGCCAGCTCTTCTCTACTAACACAAGCTGGACTGAAGATGGCCTTAGCTTTTCTTGCAACAATTTTCTGACATAGCCATAACCTGAGTCCCTTTCACCTCTCCTTAAAGTCATGAGTAGTAAATCAGACAGTCTTCTGGCCCACTTTTGTCAGGAGCTTAACCAACATCATATAACTATTTCACCACCAAATCCAGACTTTCAGGTCCCAATAGACATCGCACTTTAGAGGGAGATGATACGCTGAGAATGGTTTTCCACTCACTCATTAAAAGAGCAGTAAAACAGCTGTATTCAATTACCTAAACTGTTAAACAGTGAGACAGCAGGAAGCAACGTATACCCATATTTAGAAACATGAAGTCTGCTCAACAGATCAATTAGGGAGACGAATTTACAGCAGACAATATCATCATAACAGTGGTTATTTAGCTCCTATTAACAGCTCAAAAACACTATCACGTCAAAGTATGAGACAGAGCTTCCTTTCTAACTTCTCCACTGACTGACACACTCAGAAAATCAATCCAACTCTTTACAAACTCATCCAGCTGTTTGACCCAAGTGTGACCCCCCCTTGTTAGGGGTGACTCTGCCAAGATATATTGCAGTCAGAATCAGAGGTTTGGAATTGGCATTCCCTCTTGCAGGGAAAGGAGGAAGTCTTTGGATGAAAGCAAACAGCATAGCCATATGCTTAAACCAGTGGAAGATAGCTTCAACTAAACACAAGATTTAAAGAAAGGAATTATAATAAAAAGCTCTACTCCACACAATTTCAAAGATCAGAATCCTTTCCACACTGCTTTATTGATTACTTAGAACCAGCCTGATATATTTAACTAAAAATCAATGGGAAAAATAAAGGTCTGCCCATTTTACTCAAAGGAAGAATTTCATTCATAGGATAAGAGACCCTAATGAGGCAATTCAGTATTCAAAGAGAGCTATTAGCAGTGAAGGAATGAAGTGATTGTGTAACAAAATGATGAGTGTTGAGCGCAGATGGAGGAAATGGTGTTTTGGAAATTCAGAATCCGGGATTTTTTTAAATCTTTAAATACTTCATATAGATATGCCGTCTGCAATATTTAGCATGATTTGGGGTCTTATTTGTGGCCATTTTTTTTCCCAGATGGGCCACCTGCAAAAATATGCTTGAAGCCAGTAGAAGCAATTGCACACAATTATATACAGATCACTTATTCACAGAGGCATGCCCAGTACTTCCTCTTAGAAGAGTCAACACTTTAGAGACTCCAGTGCTTTCCTCAAAACAAAATAAATAGCTGAAAGAGCCTATGGACTGACACAGCTATTATTTGTAGCTCCATCTGGACAGACAGATTTCAAGAAATGCTGCAAAATGGTCATGTTTTTAGCCTGAGAGTGGGGGTCAGGATAGGGACTGAGCAAGGCAGAAGTCTGTCCTACCAGCAAACTCCAGCTGGTTGCAGATTTACAGGGCTTTATCTGAATGGAGAGCAGCCGGCACTGTATGTAAGGCAAAAGAAGCACCTGAACAGAGAAGGACGATTTCCAAAGAGAGGGAATAGCCTTGTTTTACCAAACACACCTTTTCAAGATCAAATCTCCACATTTACTTGAGCAACTAACAAACTCCAAGCAATATATGGTTGAGACACAATTATTCTAAAGGTCTATGCACAGGAACCATGGTCTTCTTCAGCAACATCAGTGTAAAAAGCTCCTCCTGTCCCTGCCCGGCCCTCCACTCCAGGCTGTGGCCACTACTGAAGTTCACCCCACCATGCTGTTTTGTGCCCCTCTCTGTGGGTGACAGTCAGCTACATGATTAATAAGTATCCCTGGATTAATAAGTGTCCCTGATCAGTACAGAACAAACTGGTTGCTTTAGAAGACATAGAGAAGACAGGATGCAGAGAGGGGACAGGCCCCTGGAAGAGACAGAAGCAATGGGGAAATATCCCTTGGGCTATATAAAGAGAAGACAGCACAATTTCTGTGTTTCAGTGGGGATTTAACTTTCAGGATCAGACTTCAGCATTTCCCTTTAGGATGATACTGAGAGATCTGAAGCAGAGACATAGTTTTGTGAAATTAAAACAACACACACACACAAACCAAAAAGCTCAGCAAACCCCACATGCTTTTCTTCTTTGCAACTGGGTATTACAGATGCCTGGCAGTTTATTCTGTGGCCCAGTGGATGCCCTGTTGAGTACTGGATAACAAACCACATTTGGAGATAAGGCTGTGTGGATTTAAGAGATTCTGTTGGGAGGACATTGATTATGACTGCATTTATTGTTTGGGCACAGCTTAGCTCTGCTTGGAATTTTTTGATCTGCAGAAATTTTGCTTCTGGTGATGATTTAGTCTGATTTTTCTCTTTTTAATCATATCTATGCAAATGTTGCATGGCTATGAAGTAAGAGAAAAGTCTTTTCAAGGAAAAATAACTGGTTAAAAGACAGAAAACAAAGGGTAAGCTTTCACAGTAGAGAGAGATCATCATCTGATTTCCTCAGGGAACTGTGCTGAGATTCAATTCACTCATAAATAAACGGCAAAAGGTGAGAAAGTTTGCTGCTGGTAAAAAAATTATTCAAGATAGTAAGAATGAGGGCAGACTAAGCAGAATTGCTAAGATGCCCTGCAAGATTTGGTGGCTGGGCAACAGAATGGCAGAAGAACTACCATTTAGGTAATTCACTTAGAGAAAGGAAAAATCATAACTTCACATAGGAAATTATGGACTCAAACCTGACAATTCTCATCAAGGGACAATATTTTAGCATATCCTAATGCTAGTTCCATTAAGTATCAACTCAATAGGGAGTCAAAATAGAAAAATAAAAATAGCAAAATAAATATAGCAAAAATAAAATAGAAGAAAATAAATCACATGTTATCAAGAACAAATGAACAAAACAGAAAACCTAATTATGTGATCATACGAATCTATCTATGGCTCTCCCACATCTTCAATATAGCCTGTAGTTCTTGTTCCCCCATTTAAGTATGGCTGTATTAGAACCAAAAACATTCAGAGAAAAGCAACTACAATGACCACAGCTACAGAACAGCTTCCACACATGGAAGGATTTTCTTGTTTTCCCTTTGATTTGGAAAGGGGTTATCTTAGTGCAAGTAGGACAGTGATCCACAGGCCCAGAGAGGCCAGGATCAGATAGACAGTCACCAATTACACATTGTCTCCTCTAGTATAAAATTTAAGGCCATCAAATAAAAGGAGAAGGAGGCCAGCTTCAAGGTAATAAGGTAAAGGAGGTGGTTCTTCATGCAACAGGTAGTGTGTGGAATGCCCTGCCAGAGAATGCTATTGCTGCAAATAGCTTAGAGGGGTCCAAGAGAAGACCAGACACTTACTTGAAAGAGAGATGTAATGAGGAGAAAAAGGGTATAAAAAAATTAAGGAAGTTGGCAGTAAGTCTTGCATACGCCTATCCTTCAACCATCTGCCAGTGGCTAGTGTTGGCAGAAGACACTGGGGCAGGTGACCTTTGTTCTGAACCAATGTGGCTCTGCTCTCTTGCTTCTCTGCCCTTTTGTCCTGTACTCTTGCCGGGTAACACAGTATACTCTGGCTGTTTGCTTTTGGATGGATCAAATGTCCTATTTTTATACACATTAATGAATAAAAAGTTGAATTGATTTCAAAAGCTCATCTTCCCCACTGTGATGACTGCAGCACAAGCCCAGAAGGGACTTTACCTCATGCTTGAAATGTCTGGCAAACCATTTTGTACAGAGCTGATGATAATGAATCCAGCAGCTCATTTTCCTGAGAAACAGGAGCTCACCATGGTTTTGTCCATTAGGAAACTCACAGATAAAATTCTCAGCCCTCCAAGAGAACCAAACTTCAAAATGAAAGGATTTCTACATAGATAAGCATGAAGCCTTTTACCTCTTCCATTGTAGATGCCCATGAAGAGGCTTTACCTCACCCTTAAGAACTTCCTTGGTAGAAGAATTACCATGCTGCTTCCTCATGGATATGAATAAAGTCTTCATCCACTGAGGAAGCTGGACATACACGGAGATGCCACACAGACATCCAAGGGTAAAAAGCATGAAAATGATGGAGAGAGCAGACTCAGTGCCAGTGTTCAATTTTATCTCTGAGTGAATGGGCTGCTATTGGAAAGAAATTAATGACTGAACACCAGTAAGGCAACTTTCGGCAGGGTTCTGCAATGCAAAGTTGAAGTGAAAATGTTGGCAGAGCTTCACTTGGATAGCACTGTATCAGGACACATCAAATAAAATATGTCTTGCTTTCTCCTTCAAGCTCTGACTGTGCCTCACCTGACAGGGAATTAGTGAGACATACATATTACTGAAAGTCTTTTTATAGTTTTTGAAATGTTTTTCACAGTTTTAGCCATTTTCTGACTTAAATTCAGTGCCAGTCCTGCAAAAACATTCAGAATCAAATGGCCATAATATGTTCTGCAGACATACAAAATACCCCAAGGAGAGAGTTAAGGGGAACGAACATAATAAGGCTTTTTGAGGAGAGTGAGATGTGGTATATATTTTATCTTAGCAGATTTTAACTAACTCCCTGAAGGTTCTTTATGTGGGAAAAGTTTTTCTGTTTAAGTGAAAGTCTAGTTGAATTTGAAAGGACATTCTAATTTTGTTCTCTTCCCCTAAGAAGAGTGTTGATAGATTTGTTCTCTGCTATTTGGGATTTTTTGATCTCTCCTGCCCCACCAAGGATCCTTTAGGTGCTGGATAATCTTCATTAGCACTAATGTGGAAAAGAGGGACTAGAATATTTAGATTTTGAGCAAAGATTAAGATGTCCTTCCTATCAGGTCTCTGTTTCTGTTTCCACAACACTACTCTTTTCAATTGTGCATCACGAAGAACCTGATTCAACTTTCAGTGAAATTAGTAGAATATATCTCCAAATCAAGGACCTCGGGAAAGGCCAAACTGTCAAAATACAGTATCACATCTCTACCCACAACATGAGTCCAGCAGAGTTTTCCCTTCCAACAAAAGGGATGCTAGGAACTCCCAATGATGTTTTACAAAGACCAAGACCACCCTCTTGAGGGGCACTATGGTCTCAGATCAGCTTAGATCAGTGTTGAAATAACACCTTCTTTCCAAAACTTAACAAGTCTTTAACTCTCCTACTAAGTCCTCTGAGACATTTAAAAGGCAGCCTCAAAACAATAATTTTTTTCCTTTTTTATAAAGGACAATAATACATGTGCAGGTGTGAGAATACCACAGGGATCCAGAGCACTTCACAAAGTTAAAGTGGCCATGCAGGAGTCACACTGTGCAGGGTCACTGGGTATTCTTGCTTAAGACATCGTGGATGTCTCTTTTTAAGCTTGTTTATAAGATGCACTGCAGAAAGCTAGTATCTACTTTATATCTTGAATTTTTGATCAGTCTTTTCACAGATGTGCCTATAGCCTGATTTCACAAATCAAATCCAGGGAAATGAAGGACTCTCAGGAGTGTTGCCTGTATGTTTTACCTACTCCTCTACTCACAGTGCATCGGATGAGCTCTACTGTTCATGGCCATCATCATTCAAGCGGCAGCTATACTGTTTTAGGTTGCAAGATTTTAGGTTCATGCCCCAAATGCTTCTTGCATCACCACACTTTGGGACATGCTGACAAGAAACAAGAAGCTGCAAGTTTCAGTCCTGAATGTGTGATCCTGCCCAGTGGATTTCACCAGCTTTCTTTCAGGCATTTAATTTACATTATAAAAGTATACACTTTTTAGTTCAGTCAACGACTTCAAATTTCTGACCCCAAGTGGCTTCCAGAGTGAAAGCACTGGGGTCAAAAAAAGAAGCATCTGGCTTAGAAACATTCTGAGCAGGCAGCAAGGTGAATATTCAGTGCTGCCCACACACCCAACAGTCTGCATCAGCATCTCCTGGGTGCACTATAAAACACGACCTGCTTCAACCTGGGCTGACTGGTCTCTTTCCTACTAGATTCATCTCTCTAGTCAGGGATCTGAAGAAAGTAGCCTCTGCATGTCAACATGCCAACTTCAAATGCCCTTGCCATGTCAGTATCACTCACCTTTGAGGTGAGGCCATGATTACAAAGCACCAAGACTGCCCCATGCACTCAAACGCAATGACTACCAGTAATACCAGTAAAGTCTTACCACTGTAAGACTGACAAGAAAAGATTTCCTCTAAGAACCACAGGGAAATGCTTCCCTAAGAACCAGGACACCCAGAAGGTTTCCCAGGCCTTCATGGGGCTTATACCAAGCCCCAGTTGCTATTTCTTGGCCAGTATCTAAGTACCTTCTTCTACAATTCCCCACCATTTCCATCATGCCTGCTGTTTCTACAGACACTGTGTTGAGCCTCAGCTTAAAGGGTGCAAAGATGACAGGACAAGAAAGGAAACTGACCTTCTCAAAGAATGGAGTGAAAACAGAAAAAATCCATTCTCTGAACTAGCCTATGTATTCTAGGGACTGACTATACCCAAGCAAATCCCTCCTTTGACCAGTGGATCACTTTGGAGTCATTACTAGGGAAGTGATATTATATTCCATGTGTTTTACTCCATTGGGTTCTGGAAAGGGCTGCCTCCTTTCACTCTTCATATATATGACTGAGAAGGCAATCCCTGCAACTAAATAAACCTCAAAATGCAAATCTTACCATGCTGATATCTTTTCTCGGCTAGTTCTTGTCATAATTCATAATTCATGTTCATATCCCATTCTAGCTGGGACACAGAAATGTACAGAAAAAAACAGGGTGGCAAGAAGGGAAATAAGTTTTATAGAATTCTTTCCAGTTATACACTACAGAGAATACATGCAAGCTTTAGCTTTGTGCAGTAGCTACATCTTAGCAGAAGCAGCACCCTGAGCCCTGCAGCGTGTTTCATCCAGCTCCAATTAAAATGCTGGGAGTTTATCACTCACTGAACTCGCAGTGCTTCAGGCGAAACCTCTCATGAGGCTGCAAAATAAATTGAACACATGAATGACATATCGCAAAACTCCTTTATGGATCTTCTTACTGTCATGGTTATCCATGTCTTGGACTGTGAAAAGATTCTGCATTTTTTCTGCGATCAGCTCACAGTCAAGTGGATGAAAGACAAAATTTACCAGCGTTTTAACATGTTATTTCTCAAATTTTGCAGAGCTTTATGAAAAAAATTGAACCCATTCACATATCTGTTCTAGACCACTTCAAAAAGTGAATGAAGGAATGGCTTCTCCTCCTTCTCCCATCACAGTGGGTGACTGCAGCAGTACAACATGATTCCTTTGCTCCAAATTCCTCCTTAACAGCACACCACTGCAGCGCTTGTCCTGTTTGTTTGGCCCACAACATTAGACAAAGGGTCAAAACCAAAGCTGTAGCACACCCAAAACCATGGGCCCTCTTTGGAAACTTGCATGTAGATTTCATGCACATGCCCTGCTACCGTAACTACATATACACACTTGTAACTGTAAGCCAGTTCCTGGAGATGTGCATAGTTCAAAAAGTCATAACTTCCAGTATGAAGTACACAGCTATTCTTAGAGATTTCATAAGATGTTTTCAGCAGGTGTTTCATTGTTTGACTAAATCCTGTGCCCAGCTGTGGTATGAACTAGAAAGATTCCAATGGGAAAATCCAGTCCTTAGAGACCAAGAGCTATGTTTCCTACCTTTCATGTTCCAAGCCACTGAGATGGCTTTACTGCTCAATGTGATAGACAGATTAAGAACTCATCGTTTGGAAATAGTTTACAAAGGTAATTTTCATTTTAGGAATAAACATTGGAAATTTAATGTTAGACTTGTAGTTTCAATTGTTAACTTTCCTAGCACTTCTCAGTAATTTCAGTATTTTCCATGTAATTTTTTTCATTTTTCAGAGCACAGTTATTATAATAATAAACTGATGGTTAATTTTACAGGAAAGAGAGACAAAGGAAATGGGGAAGGGAAAGGCCCCAGTGGCTCACTTCATCCCACTCCTGAAACAACACGGTGACTCTAGGAGTGATGTCTCAGATAATCAGCTCTCTAGTAAAAGAAACCAGACCATATTAAAAAACCACTTCAATGCACTTTCTTAAATCAGGTTCTACAATAAGCTGAATGTGTTTTTAGCTCTGTCCTTCTGCAGTCCTGGTGCAGGTGGGATTCACGTGTGCCAACAGTCCCCTTCTGCACTGGGAGTTTCCCTCTCAGCCCAGGCTAAGAGCAGCACACATGCAAGTCCTAGCAAGTACAGCGCAATCAATGAAAGCAAACAACCACTGGGAAAGTCTGTTTGTCCTTTATTATTAAAGGAGGGTACCAGAGTAAGTGACAGAAGATGCAGCACTACAGAATTTAAAAAAAAAAAATCAGGACTGAAGATGACAAATTAATATGAATGAAGCAAACGATCTTTCCTCAGATATGCTACCTCCTTCACTGACTGGAAGCTTTTAGCATATAAGCCCTTCTCCTGTTTTCTGATAATGGATCACCAGATGTCAGGTACTGCACCTTGATTTGCCATGATTAAGCTGGAGGCCCTGACAGGCAGGTTGATGTGGAAACAACACAACAGCTGGGCCATGTGCTGCAACTACAAAGAACAAATTTACACCAGTGGTCCAGGACATGAGTAAGTTAGAAGTAGGGCTTGTTCCTGTTGTTGTTTTATGGCCACTTTGACCAATTAATTTAAGGGTCATATAAAAGACTCCTCTGTCAGCCTCTCAAACCTATCTATTTCACTCTTCTTGACCAAGCTTTATACCTTTTTACTACCTTGGCAGCTGTTGAAAACTACAAGGTGCTGACTGAGGATGAGAGAGAAATGCCAGACCTGCACTAACTACCCCATCTGCTTCCTACAAGCACGATGAATGAGAAGCACCTACTCTATTTTCAGGCATGGAATATTTATCACTTGATCAGCACTATCACAAAGACAGCCTGAAAGGTTTTCTGCATCTGAATGTGCAGCATAATCATTCCCTGAGTACAGGCAGGTGTTGAATGCCAAAGAAGTGCAGGACTTCCTCCACAGTTGCATCTCAAGGCATCTGATACGTTCATAAAGCACAGACACAGCTCTTCAGGTTTCATTTTGCACTGATACATTGGTATTTCTCCCTTCTATTGTAAGATGCATAAGAGTCGCGTTTCTCCACATATGGGCTGGGGTGATATGGAGGGAAAAATTACACTGGCTCTGCTAATAAAAAGTTCAGAAAAATAAGGCAAGTCAAATTCTGAGTCCTTGATGAACAGATTAAACTGTGCTCTAAATCTTGCATAGGTGTTTCAGAATCCAGACCTTTAATTCACACCCACAAAGATCTTCCTGACTTTAAACTTCATTTGAACAGCTAACATGAGAGCTGTGGTGTTAGAGGAGCATGGGAAGACAAGCTTTGGAATACAAAATTAAAAGATTTACTGGTTTCCCAAATGGCTCAGTCAAACTCTTTATTGCACATTCACAGTTCCAAATGAAGGCCTGTACAAAAGCGAATTATTTTTGAGAAGCTAGTCATCAGATTAGTTAGGAAGCTCTGTACAGAATAAGGAAGGGTTCAGCTGCAAAATTCAACTCTATGTCCATGGTACAAGTCTTTCCTAGAGTTCAGCAATACCCAGTCTCTGGACCAGACACTTGTTGTTCCTCCCCATTCAAAATAGTATCTGTTCCATCCTTTAAATTTCAAACTGAGTCTGGTACCCAAATTTAAGCATTCTCCTATCTGATGTTTTTATTTGGGTATTACCAAAGCTCTGACAAAAAAACAACAGCATTTTTTCATTAGCAAACCTATTCCAAATATATATTAAAGAGAGCAAAGAAAGAAATTATTTTAGTTAACATCTAATGACTTCTTCAGCATACAGGGAGTGCTAAAGTAATTTTATTTTATTGCAGCAGCAAAAGAGGAATAATGCCAGTAGGGTCTGTAAATATTCATCTTCAGCAAACTCGTCTGGCATATGCAAGTGCTGCATCACGTAACATTCATGAGAGTGTAATGTATGAATCAACAGAGATCATTCTGTGGTGTTTGAGCCTCATTTGCAGCGTCAGAACTACTTTAGAGGGACACCACATTTCATTTTACTTTCATAAAAAGTAACCTGAAGATGAACAAAACATGGTGGAAGGGTGGTTCCACTATGGCTTTTGGCTTATATGTTGCCTGCCACACTAGGCCAAATGCTTCATGTACTCCCAAATACACAGGACACCTCACCCCAAAGCCCTCCTTTTTCCCTCCAAACAGGAATGTAGTAAAGCTGTTATGTCTAACTCAGTACTCCCTAGAAATTTTTTGAACAGGTTTGCCATAAGCCATGAGAATTACCAGAACAGGGGAAGATTCCCAGTGGCTCTGCAAATTTCTGCAGAGATGATGATTTTGATACTTGAGTCCAAAACGCTTCCAGACAACAACACGTACAGCAGTACTGAGCACTGGCACAAGGCACAGGAGATTCACCTTTATCCACTTCACAGAGAACAGAAGAAGGAATCAGAAATTACCCAGACTATTTTTCAGACAACCATATTGGAAAAGCAATCAAGTATCGTGCAGTCATGCTAAACACAAAGCCACTACAATAACAATGTACTCTCCACTGCTTTAATTTTACTGGAGTCTCAGAATTTAGCAATAATCAAATTATTTAAAGCAATCAGTGAGCAAAATTTTCAAACCACATCGACTACAAAACACTCACCTGCAATTTGTTGGGGAGACCTGAAAATAATGGCAACTCAAACTAGCATTACTATGAATGCCGTAATTCTGAAATTGTCCCATCCATCGAGCCATAAAACAAGACACAGAGTAGGAGAAACAGTTACATAAATCCATTTGGCATAGTCTAAAGCAAGGAGGAGAATGTCAGCACTTGTCAAGCTGGATATAACAGACATGAGAAACTGACCCCAGCTAAAAAGAGAGGTGGACAACTGACTTAACATTATCATGGGGAAAGTATTCAGTGCCTTCTCCCTTGCTACCCTTTATGATGGTACAAAAACAGGAGGAAAGGTTACACTGGGACTGTCATGGCTCTGGTAGCCAGCTATAAGTACATTTGTTTTAGACCAGGATGAAGACAAAGGAAGTTGGAGCGTGCCCTCAGAGCTGTGCAACCTCCAGTGCACAGCAGACCCAGAGCACAATCCAAGATACGCTTCAAGGAGCTCAGGCCTCACACCCTGGAACATCCACCACAGGCATAAAGATACCAAATGCAATGGAAATGGTTGGTTTCCTTCTGATTTAGTGAAGTGTTCCAGAAAACTTGACTGTACAGTTTACCATGTTCTGTAATAGTAAGTTTCTTTTTGGTAATGATTTAACCTTTAGATGACAGTAAAAATCTTCCTAAGCCCACATTATGCAGACAGCCAGTCTTTCTCCACCCTCCAAATGCTCAAGACTTACACAGTCATGGTTCTCTGTCTTTCCTGAGACAGACTTTACTAATGACAACTACTAACAAACCTCCTGGCATCTGTAAAGCACACAGCCTCCAACTCCACAATTTCAGCCTGCCCAGAGCTCTCATATACAGACAGCTTATATTGTTAGGCTTGTAATGGAAACCTGGAGATCAGGTGCCTTGCGTTCACGCTCCCTTAGGCTCCTGCAAATCAGAGTAAAGCAAATCGAGCCCCAGCTGCACAGGCAGCAGTGCTTCCTCCCTGCCCTGCCTAGCAAAGCTGGTTACCAGCTGTGAAGCACCAAACTTGCACATATTTATCAGGCTGTTCTAGTAAGTAACAGGAGGAAGACAGAAGAACTGGGATCTGGATTTTCTGCACTGGATTTTAATGTCTTTCAAAGTTTTCCCTCTTCATTTTCAGATGTTCACAGGGCTAATTCCTGACGACCCAGCCTGTTCTCTAGCTTAACATGTCAAATTAGAGAGTGTCAATTTTGCCTTGGTTACCCTTTGAAAAGTCGTATTACACCTCTGTTTCCCAAAGTGCACTTATTGCTTATTTGTGTATTTGGCACAGAGGCCAATAACTGCAGCAGGATGCTTTCCTGACTGAAGCAAAGATTTTGTCCATAATACAGGCAGGGTTAAAAACAGGTTTTTTAAGGAACAGCAGGTGCTCTTTGCTTGTCCACAGAAATGAATATACACAGCATCAAATAAAGAAATTAAAATAAAATGTAATATATGGGGTTTGGTGGTTGTTTTTAAAAACATGAATTATAAAATGCATTAAGGGAATATAAATACAGTCCAAAGACACAGATGCCAATTCATACACAGTTCAGGATGCATAGCGAAGTCTTCTGCATTTCTAGGTGGGGAATTTAGGTACTAAATGGCAGATGTCAGTCA
The DNA here is from genome assembly GCA_013390005.1 of Calyptomena viridis. Classification (NCBI taxonomy): domain Eukaryota; kingdom Metazoa; phylum Chordata; class Aves; order Passeriformes; family Eurylaimidae; genus Calyptomena; species Calyptomena viridis. The sequence continues at coordinate 2,188 of WEIV01021714.1, read as the reverse complement.
AAAAATGACATGTCTGCAAGTTCATTTTAGGTGAAGAATTTTGCCACAGAATGCTCTCTCATGAAGACATCAAGGAGGTACTGTGTGCTTGGCCTCTGAATTCAAAGTGATAATACCATTAAAGAAGTTGCTTCGGTCCTATGAAATTGCTCAAATTAATTAATATTTCAACTTGCTTCTAATGCATGGTAAGATGCATGCAGTGATGAGTGACTCAAATGAGAAAAATGTGAAGGACTAATTATGTTTACAATGCTGTGCTGAAGCACAGCAAGAGAAAGATCATCTAAGCACCAGAATCATCTGAGAGACCTATATTTTTTTTCTCTCTTATTAACCGAAAACCCAAACACTGTGATTTGTCAAGTGGTACAAATCAGCTACATAATTCTTCTCAGACAGCCTCTTGGCCACTAAAAAATGGATATTTGAAATTTAAGAGCATTAAATTTTGTTGGGAAAAAGCTTACTAATTACTACTACAGAATATCACAAATACCCAAGTTTAACCTGCTCCAGAAAGCTAAAGTGACATTATTATCTCCATAAGCAAAATAGGACACACACCCTTGAAAATAACTTGGCCCAGGTCGCCCAGAAAGGAGTTTAGCAGACCTAGTGTAACCAAAGTCCTGCATCTCCAAGTCCTGTGTTTCTTCAAAAGGGAGTTTGACTGCTTTCCACACATTAGTGAATTAAGTAGGAAAAAATATTTAAAAAAAAGGAGGAGGAAGAATATATTACACAAACCTAACCAAACCCACAGAAAAAAACTAAACAAGCTTTTTCTGTTGTTAAAAAGACACAGCATCTATACTTGAAGCCCCACAGAGTCTCTGTCCTGGAAGCAACCCTCAGTAGTTCCCACCACTTGGGCTGTGCTGAAACAGCTCATGGAAGTCACTCACTCTGTCTCAAAGCCCACTTTCACCTTCTTCAAGCTGCCCACCTTGTAACACACCTCTAGCTGCACTCCTTTCCTTGAAATCTTATTTTTTCTTGTTTTCAATGATTGTTTTCTCTGGGTTTAACTTTACACAACTTCCTGGACCCATCGGATGCAGCCATCAAATCCATCACACTCCTTTCACTTTCCACAGGATTGGGCCTTTTAGTCCTCCAGCTGAAAAATGTGTGTGTGAAACATGATCAGACTGCTGAACTGTCTATATTTCTTTGCAATTTTTGGCAATTTCTGCCCTCCCCAGTGTACTGGACAAGAAAACTACATGTTCTGCTTATATCTCCACTCTGCTATCATGACATCAGCTCCCTTTAATCCATTAGCAAGCTTGTCAACAGCGTTGTGCAGGTGCAACTAGACAGTTATAGCCAATGTACTGGTATGAAATAAAAATTAAAATTTATCAGCCTTTCCACTAGCAGCATCTCACTTAGAAATAAAATTTTACAATGTCAGTTGTATGATCATCACTAAAAGTGTCTCTTTTGTGACCTTGAGATTTTTAATCACAAGACAGCAAAACAAACCTTTGCAAAATCTCTTGGGAAAAACTTAGGAATAAATAATATGTATTTGTGGGGAGGGGGCCTCCATGAATAATGCACATAAAATCCAGACACACCCCCGCTTCACTAATACCAGCTTAATCTTTCATGAATTCTTTGGTTGCAGCAGAACTCCTTTTTATTATTAATAAAGGTTTATTTTTATTGCAGTATATTCTTCAGCCTCCAGACCACATCCAGGACACTATAAAAAAAAAAAAACAACACATAAGAGTACCCTTGACAAACATGATCTGTGAGATGGCCCTGTCTGCCCTGAGGGATGACTAAGCTAAATAGTGTGGAAAGACAGCATTACTCTCACATTAATTCTGAGCAATGAGGGTCTGGATTCTCCTACTTATTTCTATAGAAATTACATATGGAATAATTCATTTAGGGTCATGTAGAAAGTCAATAGCAGAAGCAGAAACAGAACCAAGAATTAATTCCCAGGTCATTTTTCTAATCTCCCTTCCCTTTACAGGTACCTTTTAAGATTCATATTGTATCTACCAAGAACACATGACAAGAACATGACGAAATACTACACATCTTTCCCTTCATTAAACAGAAGGGAAACAAGACACTGAAGAGATTCACTAATTTGCAAAACTTCACAAATGCAAGATTTCTTTGCTTTGTTCAGGGACTCAAAAATCATAGAATCATGGAATGT
>WEIV01021713.1:1226-29803 GCA_013390005.1 Calyptomena viridis | reverse complement strand
GATAGTACAAGGAGAAATGGCTTTAAGCTGAAACAGGATAGTTTTACATTAGATAAAGAAGAAATTCTTTACTGTTAAGATGGTGAGGCAATGGAACAGGATGTCCAGAGGTGTAGATGCTCCATCCCCGAAAGTATTCAAGGCCAGGTTGGATGGGGCTTTGGGCAACCTGGTCTAGTGGAAGATAAAGCTGCCTATGGTAGGGGGATAAACATAGATTATCTTCTAGGTGTCTTCAACCTCAAACCATTCTATCTTTTTATGATGATTCTATTTTCACTGAATTAACTGCAAATGAGAACCTGATTGAATTACTTGCTGTTACCTAAGCAAGGAATCTCGAGGCAGAAAAGACTGGTCACCCTTTCACTAAGCAATAAGTGAAGCCCCATGACAGGTTTGCTGTATTGGTAGCGACCTCAAGAGTATTAGAATCCCTTTATGAGGCCAAAGTCTCATTAACATATCACATATTTCTGGGAGAAAACGGGAGAGGTATTTTCATTATATGCAATGCATCAAAGATAAGACAATAGGAGAAGTTCCTAGCTCTGTGTCAATTGTGCAGGAATTTTTTAGCTGGTACACACCTGAGTCACAAGAACTTTTCCTTGCTAAAACCTGTGGGCTTTGGAAAGCTTAAATTGCTCTGTACTTTTGAATGGAACAAGTGAATCCTCTTTGGTTTGTTCCACTTGGTAGCTTTCACTGCTCTGTGATTTTTAACAATTATTTAGGTGTTCCTATTGCTTTACAACTGAAGTGATTACAGACAATGGCAAATCATGGTTGAGGGCTAAAGGTTGTCCAAGAATGGACAAGAATATAGGTAATGGGTATGTTGTACTGTTACTCATAAGAGAGGGAATAATCCTTTCCATATCATTTATATTCCAGGGGAAAAATATTAATTATGATTAACTTAATAGTAAATTGGCTATCTCCTCTCTCTGTAATTCTACATGGTTGTTTTATTAAATAGATCTTTAGATCTTGCTCTGAAGAAAAATACATCCTTCTGTTGACAGTCCCATGTGAATCAAATAAAATATTCTTCTAAGACATGGTGATAAACACTTCTCAGGTGATAAACACTGCACGAGGAGGTCTGTGAGTAACAGATGCTGTATAGGAGAACAAAGGTACAAACTACTTAGCCATTCAAAGATGCAACAGGGGAAGTGAATATTGATCAAACATTCCCAGAACTGTTTTTAAACAAAGCAGAATAGATTTGGCTCCCAGATACTATGGTCTGACAGGAACAAAACTACCAAATTTGAGTTGTCAGCTACCTCAGAGGAACACAATAAAAGTCCTTCCAACTTATAAGCAGTGTCCTTGAACTATTCATTTTCTGTATTTACCTTTCAAGGCACCAGTTCCACTCAACAGAAATGCACATTATCTTTTCAGACTGTCCTCAGCCTAGCCCAATTGGATCAGCATATCTATTGATGGACATTTTTCTGTGTTGGCTCCTGATTCTGAACAAAATGTAATCTGCTTGTGTTTTTATAAGTAGATCCAATGCCCAAATAGATAAACAGGTTACCACTGTTTACCTGGTCTTTTGCCATCTTACCTTACTATACCATTTCACACTGAGGTCCACAAGGTGGAAAAAGCCTTCCTGACCAATCTACGGGGCTATGAGCTGCTAGTTAACCGCAGGGCTTCAGATACTTTTCTGACGTATTCCATTAATACCTGTGTATTCCTTTCAAAGTGGGGGACAATACACAGCACAGATTTATATCCTAATTATTCATTAAGNNNTTCATTAAGGTATATATTTAAGGCACTTAGAGTTATAAACAAATAAATATTGGGTCCTCAAAGTTTTCCATCTTGACCCAGAGGCTAGCTGACTTACACTCATTGAGCAGCATGCTTCTCACCTAAATTTAGTGATATGATTCATAATGTTTTTCAGTCAGAGTAAACTTTTCTGAATGCAGCCCTTTGGGTTTAGCTATTGTATAGACTTCCCTCACTTCAGATATTTACTCCTAGAAGAAAGAACCAGTTTAATTTTCTTCAATAAAGCAGTAATGTCATTCAATTAAGGCTATTCAGATCTGACCATAAAAGAGATTTTCACAGATGTGCAGCAGTGACAAAAATATTGTTATTGTCATTATTTGTTCCTTGGCTTGAACATTACCCAAAACTAGAGCCTTTATAATGCTTTTTCTCCTAAAGTAAGCATTTTGGTTAAGTGTAATGCTGCTTACATACACAGAAAGGGAAAAAAATTAAAAAGGCAACAAGTCCTTGTTTTCTGAATGCAGCAGAAAAAAACAAGAAAAACATATAGGTTTTCTTCTAATTCCATTTTCTGCTACAACAAGCCCTGTGCCAAAGAAGTCCATATATACTTAAAACATTTACTGCCTAAAGTAAATTTACTTGATTCTTTGGTTTTAACATGTTTCTCTTCAATACATAAGCTTATTTTTTCATGTCTCACAAAAGACACCTGGTACCCTGCAAAATTCTATGTATATTTTTGTTACCAGTTTCAGCTTTGACATGTTCATATATGGATACAAAGAATAACCTAAAATTATCAATCAAATTATTTTAAATTGAACTATATTTTCTTATTTTCTCCAAGAATAATATAGTCTATATATTTGCCATAGAAAAATATTTGTGGGTACTGTTCATGGACCTACAACCTCTAGGAAATGTTACAAACCCATATAATGTTCTCAAATGTCCAAACATCTATATGAATTGTAGGATATGGGAAACTGCTGGCCATCAAAGAACTCCTAACATTGCACACATAATGTGAATTGTTTGTTCACAGAGTGAAAGAAATACATTATATGAAAAATCAATGTAAATACTAGGGGAAAAACCCAAACCTTCACAAAGGTAAAAAACTCCTCTCTCGTTTTAAATCCCACATTTTATTTTCAAAGAAATATCTAGAGCTATTATGTCTACCAGCAAGGAGCAAAGCCCCAGCTCAAAAACCACAGGAAATGTAGACAATGCAAAAGAAAACATTGACCTGTACTATTATACTTTATAATACATTTTTTGAGAGTAAGGTGAGGTTCAGATCTGCAGTTTTTTACATCTAGTTTCCATCAACTGATCTTGTATGCATTTGAAGACATTATTTCTTAAGTTTGGAAAAACCTCCTTTATCTTCAGTCTTACCATATGTTGTACTACATTACTTAACAATTACTAGCAATAGGAATTGCTAAAAAACACTAGAATCAATTGCCTAGAGAGGTTGTGGGGTCTCATTCTGGAGAGATATTCAAAACCCAACAGGACAGGGTTTTGTAAGCTTGCTCTAGTTGAGCCTGCTTGAGCAGCAGGGGTGTACTGTATCATCCCAAGACGCTCCTTCCAACCTTAACTCAATGATGCTGCAATTCTATGAAATAAAAGTACATATATTTACTGCTGTAAGCCAGGCAAGTCCTCCAGTGCTCTTTTTTAGGGTTTGGGTTTTTTTTTAATTATACAAGCAAAAAGTAAGACTGTTTTTTGCACTTCAGACAAACCATTAGGAAATTTGATATATCCTATTATCTCATTTCTGTGGGGAGATTCAACCTGCTTCACTTTGCTGAGGCATGGAAAATCCCAAGCTATAATAGCCCCTTCAAAAATAAGGCGTGTTAGCTGCCATTAAGCACGATCAATAATATGGAAAAGTTTATTCATAAATTTACCAACAATCTATGTATGCCTACACATAGATACAAGCTGAGACAACCACCTACTTGTAAACATATACATATTGTGTCATACTGCACTGTGTGGCTGCAGTGAGCAGAAAACAAAAAAATATTCATTTGGAGAGAACTTAAAACAGCTAGGCTGAACACTGTGAGATAAATTCAAAATTAACATACTGCAGTCAATTAGTCCTTTTAAATATTGACAGAATGGGCTGGATTCTGTAGCTCATATTGAGCTGCAGTTGTGCAAAAATACCCTTTACATTCAAGAAGCTGCCTGTATAAACTGGCATAGTTTGCTGGGACCCCAACAACTTGCCTTCTTCAGAGAGAAGGCAAGAAGGTCCAAAGGTGAAAGTTCAAAGGAAAATGCCTTCTGGCTCCTATGGATTGCCACAGGAGTTGAATGACTTGCCCACCTAGGAGCACAAAACTGGGAGGACACAGTAATATAAATTATGTTTGAATTATTGTTTGTACTGTAGCTACTGAGGTTCTCGTTTGCTTCTTGTTTTATTAGTAGGAAACAGCATTGTTACAGTGTTTAAAAAAAGTCTTCCCTAAATGGAAAAGCTTTCAAGCAGTAAGCCTAGTATCTTCTTCAGTGCCAGAAGTATAAATATCAGAAAGAGTGACAGCTAAGCCACTTATAGTCAGAAGCAAAAATGAAAAGGCCAGTTACACGCACTTGTCAGTGCTAGTCTCATCCACACCTACTAGCTTGCAAGACCTTCAAACAATCAGTAAGTAATGAAATGAATAGTAGAACAGAGGAACAGAACAGCAAAGAGATAGAACACCAGCCAAACATCATTCTCCATTAATGTAAATGGGAACAGGACATTTTAAATTTATCTTTACAAGGTGACTTGAATAATTTCAGGACTAAATATCTCTTTGTACTATTATCAGCATCTCAGGATCACTCTTTGCTGTTTTGCTTTTTTTTTTGTAATATCTCCTTTTCCACCACCTCTTTCCTACTCCCCCATTATTGTCAGCATTTCTGTCTTGGCAACATCAGAGCAAACAGAAAGGGAACTGAAACAAGAGAATTACATAGAAGAGACTGTTTTGGCAGGGCTATGTAGCACTGCCTTACTAATCCAGCAGACACAAGGTATTAGTGACTTGTTTTCTATTAAAAAAATATTAGCAGAGTGAAAAGCATCCCATGCCAAACCCAAGGGTTGATGAGTTCCAAGTGAAGTTCTCTCTTACAGCCTTCACCTTTCACTCTCACTCTTCAAGTGCAATAAAAAGGAAAGACCACAGTTTTTGTTTGCCCAATAGCAAATTTAAAAAGGCAAAATGCATACGGAGCCAGTGTGCTCAGTAATTTGATCAGTCATGCCTGACTGACATATGTGTTCCTCAAACTGTGATTGAAGTTACAGGGCATTTATGCATCAAAGGGGTGCTTTGCTGTCTTCTCTAACAGCTGTGGGATTAAAGTACTGATTGCCAATACAGTTTCGCACAGATACATAAACAAGGCACTTCATTCCTTTAGACTCCTTGAAAAATCCCATCTGAACATATTCTTACAAGAGAATCTTTCCATAATTACATGTGAAGGATCCACTGATTTTTCCATTGAAGTTTTTGAATTCGCTCAAGGCAGAAAATATAGCCCTGAAGCTTTGCAGTCACAAAGTTTGGCAGTATTTTAGAAGTATAATTTTTCACAAACCTTGTCATGATATTGGTATCCATGAACAAAAATCAGCATGCTGATATTTCCAAAATGGAAAAAAAAAATCCTGTTTTTTGGTGAATTTGTCAGTGAAAATACCATTGCATTATCTTTTTGCTCAAGCAGGCTAATAATTCAGTGAATCCGAAGGCTAATGAAAGATTTTCAGAGCTGATCTTCAAATCCTCATATGTTTATTGAGTAATACCATACAGTGAGATGGAGATTTAAGATTTAAGTAAAGCCATATTGTATCATTAACGTCTGATATTTTGTAAAAAATATAAGCTGCTTAGTAGTACATATATGCTGGATACGAAGCTTGGACTGGTAGATAGTGGGAGAAAAGAAATGTCCATTTTCACCACATTCAGTGTATTCACTGTATTTTTTAAATTCCCCATCTTAAAGCATGATGGACACACAAATTTTCTGTTGTAAAAGATCTGTTAAAGTTGCTTTATTAAACCCTTTTCAAATTTGTGGGAATTATGGTTCTGGATAGATAGTATAACCTTTTCAGTTATTCCTGATGGTTGTATTCTGCAGCCTTAAAGAAGATGGTACTCTAGCTATTTATGAAGAATATATAAAAGATTGTTGTGGGATTAAATTTGCTCACCAAACAAGCAAAAGTCATGATAACCCAAAAACTGTTAGTCAGTCTTTCCTGTGCAGAAGCAACAAAAAGCTACAAATAGGGAAGAAAAAAAACCAAACCGGAAACAGGACATCAATCTAAATTTCAGCACCATGCTTATTCTAGTCTTGGTCAACTGGTTGAACCCTCTCTTTTCCCACTTCTCCTGGACATTAATCTTCCTGTAGCAAGGATGGCTGTTCTTTAGAGGCTCCAGCTGATGCAATGGCACTTGAAACAGATATGCTGGACTCTAATTTTCAGTGGTCAAGAAGCTGATACATGCTCTCTTCTTTATCTCCACTCCAGAGCCTCTGTTCTCTAGAGGATGGATGGCATACTATACAGGATTCTATAATCTTTTACACTGACAGACCAAGATTCTGCAAAGCTTGATCCACTTGTGACCTTATTAGATTTATCATTTTAAGCATTAAAACCTACAGTTGGACCAATCATATCTAACAGTTTGCAATGGTACTCTCCACAATGAGGAAAAGCCCTATGCCCTGAGGAAGACATGATCTGTTGTCAAAGGCTCTGTATTGCGTTTCTGTGGTCAGGTTTTGGTAACAGGGGGGCTATAGGGAAGGCTTTTCTGAGAAGCTTCCAGAAGCTTCCCCCATGTCCAGCAGAGTCAATGCCAGTTGGCTCCAGGATGGACCCACTGCTGGCCAAGGCTGAGCCAATCAGGAGTTATGGTAACACGTCTGTGATAACATATTTAAGAATGAAGAAAAAAAAGTTAGAGGTAGATGAAGACGGGAGCCAGAGAAGAGCAGGGTGAGAACATGTGAATAACAATGCAGACACCAAGGTCAGCGCAGAAGGAGGGGCAGGAGATGCTCCAGGCACCAGAGCTGAGGTTCCCCTGCAGCCCATGGTGAAGACCATGGTGGAGCAGCTGTGCCCCTGCAGCCCATGGAGGAGCACAGGGGAGCAGAGATCCACCTGCAGCCCGTGGAGGAGCCCACGCCGGAGCGGATGGATGCCCAAAGGAGGCTGTGACCCCATGGGAGGCCCATGTTGGAGCAGGGTCCTGGCCCGGACCTGCTGACCCGTAGGGAGAGGAGCCCACACTGGAGCAGGATTTCCTGGTAGGACTTGTGGCCTGTGGGGGACCCATGCTGGAGCAGCGTGTGCCTGAAGGACTGCACCCTGTGGGAAAGTGACCCACATGGCAGCAGTGTGTGAAGAACTGTTGCCCGTGGGATGGACTCACATTGGAGCAGTTCAAGATGGACTGTCTCCTGTGGGAGGGACCCCTTGGGAAGCAGGAGAAGGACTCCTCTCTCTGAGCAGCAGCAGAAACAACTGACTGTAACCCCCATTCCCCATCTCCCTGCACTGCTGAGGGGGAGGAGGTAGAATTTGGAAGGAGGGGGGTGGGGGAAGATTCATTTTACTTCTCATTCTCCTGCTGTGATTCTGTTAGTAATAAATTTAATTAATATCCCCACTTGGAGTCTGTTTTGCCTGTGATGGTGATCAGTAAGGGATCTTTTATGGTCTTTATATCAACTCATGAAACCCTTTGTTATATTTTCTCTTCCCTGCCCATTTGCAGAGGGGTGTGAGAGAGCAGCTTTAGTGGGTACTTGGCATCCAGCCAGGGTCAAAACACTACAGACTTGAGCAACTATTAACTATTTAACTATTAACTATTAAACAAATGAGTTGTGCTTTGCTCTCTACTAACTTTTTGAGGAAATGTATTTGCTTGAACATATTATAGTTTGCTGCTAGCACATATCAGCATGAAATTATGACTCCTCAGAAAGCAACAAAATAAGTACAAGATGAACTAACCAAGATGACAAGACATATCAAATTCACACTGACTGAAATTTCTCCCAATCTCTGCCAAATACACTGACCCACGGACAACATCAACACCAACTAGTCTTAAGCTCTTAGCATCCTCTTTCCTCTTAATTTTTAAAAGGGTATTTCAACCTGATTTTTTTTTGTATCTATGTGACACTAAAGACTATTTACTCACATTCAGTGAGAAAAGAACTCAATAGAGAATACTATAAACACACGGCAGTCAGCGTGCATATAAATGTGTTACTTTATTGCTAGACAGAATGAAACAGCCCACTGAGGAAAATATATTCTTACAAAACGTCAGAGTGATTTTTTCAAGATAAAATTTTCAATGCAATGTATGAGCACCATAGACAGCTAACTGCTGTACAGTTGTTTTTTTTTATAATATTATTTGATTAGTCTCAATGGCCCACATGAGAACATCACATTAGACAGGTATTTACCCTTTTCTTTGCAACATGAAACAAATGCTATGTTGCAAAATTAGTTACCATCTTTAAGCTATGTTGCATAGAAACCTACAGTAGCATGACCATATATTTCAATAGAAAGGTACTGCTGGGTACTGCACTACTGAGAATTCCTAGATGATAACAAAAAGCTCGTATGTTTTCTTAAAATGTTTACCCTCTCTGGGACACTACCTCCTATTGGTTAGATAATACGCAACATTTCTACATTACAATCTAAGAACTATTTTCTTTTTAGCTCATTTCAGCAGGAATAAAGGTATTTGTCACTCAGTACTTTTTTTTCTGTCAATTTTCAAAATTTTTCTATGACTATGTAGCCAATTCCCTCTCATAAAAACATAAGAAACAAAACATGAATTTGCTTGTCGAATTTAGTGGCTGAAGGAATATTTTGATTTTTGATACAAAAAGGAAAACAAACCCATCACAGTCTATCTTCTACTTTCTTTTAAATAATTCAATACTTCAAGCATTATATTCCACTCACTCTAATCCACTAATTTATTTTTCTTATTTTTAGTGCTTATGATTGTAATGATTAAGAACTAAGCTGGTATGAGAGCCCCAGTGAATAAAACTCAGTCTGGGTTTTGCATCAGTGTTTGGTGCAAAATCCCCTTTTTACCCACGCTGGACAAATCAAAAGCAATGACAGCAACAGATTGCTCTATTTCTATGACCAGCCCAAACCCAGCAAGAACTGGATCTGTTTCATTTATGTGTTTTAGCATCAGTTATGAAAGAATGCAACATTTATCAATGCAAAATAATGATAAATTTCTAATTACACTTTTTATAGTTATTTGGTAACACAGATGCTTGGGTCAGATACCAGAGAATCAGATAACACCAAAGCTAAGGGGAATCAGGCTCCCATCTCCAAGCACAATGGAGAATTCAGGCCCTATAGCACACAGGTCCTAGGAAGAAGGCTAGTGAGGGAAATAATTAGAGCTAGTCGTAATCCCCTTTCTGTGGTCTGGGTATCTGCATGTTAGGGACAGGAAGAACCGTGTCAGATCCCACAGGTCCACTTTACAGAAGAGTTCATCTCTGTAAAGCATGCACTTCATGCTCCTGAAGACCAAAGCAAGTTCATCCTTCTGAGTGTGTGACTGTGAAGGACACTTTAATTCAAGCTGTCAAAGGGCTTCACTCTGTTTCCATTACAGCCACTGTATACCCATTGAAACCTACTCCCCTAGTCACAGGAGAGAACAGTGTACATGTTTCATTCCAGAAGTATCATTTTTCCTTAGTTACAGAATGCATTTTCAAGGGCTGAGGGCAGCTCTGACACTGATCAGATGCTATACTGAGGAACAGAAAAACTTAATCTTCATCTAGTGACGAGGAGGTGTGTACCAGAGCAGGCAATGCTAACAGAAAGCATGGATGGTGCATGAAGCCCAGAAACAGCAGTGCAAAGGTTAACATTTTCATTTATCAAACTATTAACCTTCACTATAACATATTTACAAGCCCATAACCTATGTTCAATAAGAAAGCCGGGTTCTCCACAACATTTTGCTAACAAGACCAGCAGTTTGATATGTGGGAGGCTATCTACAAATTGTTACCTTTCACTTTTGAGAAAAAATATGCTTCCTTTTCTAATTTGATTTTAAATCAAAGACCTTGTGCAGCATTACTTAACTCAAATGATGTCTTAAGTGGAAGTCCTTTGATGCAGTATAATCTTTCTGAGAGAGAGCACTTTAAAATGTAAATCACAAAAAATCTCTACCTGGTGTAGGTTTTCCATTAACACTTGATAGATAAATGAATTTTCAAAGTCTTTATTATTCTGATCAGAGGACACATCATATTTACATTCACATAATCCTGAATGGGAAGCTTACTTGCACAGAAAAACAATCTGGGTCATCACAGCTGTATGCTTGCAATTTATATCTCCTACTGAACATTAATGCTCACAATATATTCAGGAGAGGTACCCTAGAAAGCAACACAGTGGAAAGCAGAAGAAAAAGCAGTCCAATTGTTAAAAGATGTGTAGTAGTTGTATCTTCATCTAGGTGACAACACCTAATCTCTTTCCCTCCATTTAAATCTGAGAATGAAGAAGGTACTGGTTTCCAAACAGGGACTTGAGAGTTTTTTTGCCTGTAATTTGAATCTCACTGTATTTTCTGATAACATAAGGTAAACTCATCTTAGTATATGGCTTGACACATCTTGAAAAACGAATCCCTAACTGAACACAGACACTGGTTAGCTGGTAAGGTCGCCACACTTACTCTTGGAGCTGGAGTGCGTAAGTATCCATACAGGAATACACACTGTGGGGAAGCAGGAAAATCCTGTCCTGGTGGTCTAATACAGAGCATGAAAGGATTAAATTAGGACTGAGAAATGGGTGGCAGGGAAACCACTCATACAGTCTCAAAGAGTACCAAGTATTTTGGAATTTTTTGCACAAGGGACAAATTAAACCAATAGTAAACTAATGCAAACTGTTACATCCTCTGCAGGTGGCATTAAATATCCTGTCCAAATAGAAACAGCTTTTATGAATGTGCAGACCAGGACCTCGCTGAAATGAACACTCCATGAGAGAAGTGTATCTCAGTGATGATGATTTCCACATTTAAATAAGAGCTGCATTCCAAAGTGAATGCAGGGCCCTGAATATGTACATAGATGCATGCACAGATTTCTGTCCTTCAAATCAGCCAACTTTTTCTTCCCTGTGCATGCAGGAGGAAAGCTAATTTCAAACAAAATTGCATTAATGAAAGCTCTTTAATTAAATCAAGATGAGGAATCTTTTACATCTCAACTGAGCAAGAGAGTGAAGTGCAAATCCAGCGATCTTATTTCAAGCACCACAGTAAAAAGATTTACTTCCTCTTCCATTTTCATAATTGCTTTTTTCCCCCATCCCTGTTTTTTGTTTGTATTTTTGTTTTTGTTTGTTTGTTTTGTTTTTGTTCTCATTGTTACTGGCACTACCTTTAATGGCATGTTGAAAACTCTGGCAAATTAAATGACAGACATCAGGATACTCGGTGCAGCCTAATGAAATAAGAATGTTATTATTCAGACATGAGAAACTCTTCTTTCTAGGAAAAAATTTGAACCCTTATGTCCCTTAGTGCTGCCTAGAAAATAAATGGCATCCTAAAAGCAAGTGTCTGTAGGATATAGGGCAACCAAATGATATCCTATACAAGGTATATTCTATACAAGGTCTATTATCTCTAAATTTCAAGATGTTGTGTGCTCAGGTATAAGAAGCTTTATAAAACTCACTCCCACACTTCCTATAGATCTGGAAATACAGCAGGTCCCAAACATTTGTTTATGTTTTTTCCTGATGAAGCCATGATCTAAATGGTTATTATTGCACTTCTTTTCTATGCTCTTATTCCCAAGAATTCATTTAGGATGAAGAGGTCTCTTAACAAAATCACAGAATGTGTAAGGTTGGAAGGTACAACAGCGGGTCACCAACCTCCTTGTTCGAGCTGGGCCATCCTTCAGCACACTGCACAGAATTGAGTCCACGTGGTTCTTGAATATCTGATGAGGGAGATTCCACTCTCTCTCTGGGCAAACTGTTCCAGTGCTCCGTCACCTGCATAGTAAAGGAGTTCTTCCTCATGTTCAAGTGGAACTTCCTGTGCATCAGTTTCTGCCCATCCCTCTTGTCCTATTGGTCAGCACCACCAAGAAGAGCCTGGATCCATCCTCTTGACACCCTCCCTTCAGATACCTATAGACATTGATGAAGTCCCCTCTCAGTTGTTTAAAGAATGAATATTTACAAATAGAGGAGATCCCAAAATGTTAGAAATCTGTCATATTTAGCATCTAAAATGTGTGGGTAAGTAAATAGCACGTATGGCTCTTTTCATTTGGCAACCTGCCAACACCTCTTCCGTGGCTGCAAAATTTCACATATGACAGGACCTCCTTGTCGGTCAGTCCCCAGTCATTAGAAGTCACCATACTTCCATGGCAGCTGCAGTCTGAAATTATATCTCAGAGAGAGCAAGGAGGTTAGTAGTTCTCTAAAATCCATTTACAGGCAGAATGTAGCATAGCTAAAGAAGTGCTGTAGATGTTGGACTGACCAAGTCAGTGAATATTCTGGGTCCTGCACTCCGTGAAGGGAATATTCCTTGGGAAATACCTAGGACCTTGTCTGGATCAACATATAATTTGGCAATATTGTGTGCTGTCTGAGGACAACTTCCAAAACACAGCACAACCACACATATTCTTTACAATACATGAGGAATATCCACAGTAACTTTGTGGGAAGCGCAGTTCTAACACTTATCATACAGAAGCAATCCTAGCTTTAGACTAAGATATAAAGCATCTATTAACAGTTGAATACAATTTTAGACTCCAGCTTGTCTGTTTCTGGGCTACCTGACGCAAGATGAGACACAATACAAGATAGCAGATTAATGCCAAATGTAGCCATGTCTAATGAAAGAACTGGACAATAAATAGATCTTTTCATTTGTGCTCTCAATTTTGTGTGGACTAAGGTTGCCAAAGCAAACAAGGGTTAATAAAATTCAAGATTTAACACTTAATTAATTGTAGACGTGGTATTTCTGTTAATGAAGTGGTGAGCTCAAGGTTAGTGAGGGGAAAATTGAAACAATCTATCTACTCATCAATATATAGAAATTGAATGCTAACTCTGTGAGTACAATGCCATGATTTCAACAACATCATGATAATCTTCTGTGTTTGTCTCTACAAAGGAGACACGTCTCTACAGAGCAGCCCCAGACTCCAGCTGTGTCTTGACAGTACACTGGCTGAAATACCATGTGAGACTTGACCACACAGCTAAGGCAGCTGGCAGAGAAGAAGCTTAAATAAGCTACAGAGAGGTACTGTGCAAAGCAGCGTAGGTCTAGAAGGATTACATAAAGTACAAACTTCAGATTTTTATTGCTGAGGAAGAAGTTCAATATCCATTAGCAATACATGTAGAAAAAAACCCCAAACAAGAACATTGCTGGCCTGAAAATAAAACTAGGGGAAAAACTAGCCCACTACCAAAGTCCAGGGGACTATTTTGAAGCCTGATGTAAAATACATAATTTTCCAACGAGCCAGGGTCCATCTGAATATTCTTCTGTAGAAATTGTGCTAAAAAAATATTCTGATTGATCTTTAAAATGCAAACATTGGGCTAATAGTGAAAGAACATGCTGTTACTTCAAGTCTGGAGTGCTTTCCATTAGCTATCTGATCATGGGTGGAGGATTTATTGAGTAGTAAATTGCCTACTGGCAATAGGCCTGTAGAAGCTCAATACATCCTTATTAGCGTCTCAACATTCTGCAATATAATAATTAGGCTTTGAGTGAAAGAAAGACATTTTTCTGCATTCTGCAAATGTTGACTAGCGATTTTGTGAAGTTCTGGTTGTTTTCACTTGCAGTATATTTTTATTTGTTAAGATCCATAAAACTCACACTTGCAAATCTTGACTAGTCAAAAAAACCCCAAAAGTATGGGACATAATATAAGATAATATAAAAACCCCCCATTTTTTTCATAAAAGTTTAGGATACCTCAAATACTCTCTTAAAATTATAGTATTTCTCTATGTTGATTTGACAGGGAATGAAATAGCACATTACATGGAGTTGCATAACCTAAATAGGTCTGAAAAAATATATTAGTCAACAGAGTGAATATGTACCATAAATCCTATCTCTAGTTACCTCATAATTTTTAGTCAGTGGTCCTCTCAAAATACCCAAAGGTGCAATATTGTGCTTTATATTTGAGTTGTAAATAAATATAGCACACAAAAGGAATCATTCCAGTATTACAAGCATGAAAACATAAAATCCAACTTAGTTCCAAATTTCTTCTGCACAGTCCAGCTATAGATTACTTCTGTTTCTACAAGGATTTATTTTGGAGTTGCTGGTAGATGCTCGACTGATGTATAAGGACCAGACATAGCTAATTTAAGCAAGAACAGACTACCTCTTCCTCTAAAGATATAGAGAGCATCTGTAAGCATTTTCTGACTCAGATATTGTTTCCTCTGCTACAACACAAACTTAAATAATTAAGAATATTTGGACTCATCCAGTAATTAATTGCTTTTTAGGGGGTGGAAAAATGTCTCTGGTTCCAATAGCAGCCAGAAGAGAATAGTGACTGGTTATCCAAAGGTAATTCCTACAGGAATCTTGTTGTACCTTAAATCATCATGCAGTGTGATACCACAGAGGTTATGGTCACTTCTACCTGAGGTGCACAATGTCTCTTTTGTGAGAAAAAAACACTCCACTCAGTTCCTGGCTGTGCTGCAAGTAGTCAAAACTAGTGTCATCAGTCCAAATATAATTTAAAAAGTCTATGTATGCTAACACCACTTTCATCCCAAACTAATCTAACCTCATCCTTCCACCCTGATTCTGTATCTCCATTGCACCATTTGCAAACTGTTAAAGGTTAAGGGAGGGTGCACCTCTTCCTAATAATTCAACTCTATAGCATACCACATCCACACACACATACAGAGACATGCAGTTCTGAAGTTAGATGATTTTCTTTCCTAAATCTTCATTTCTCTCCTAGATTTTCACTGTCACTGTAAGGTTACCATATATTATCTGAGTAGCATGAGTGTGTAGGCAGTGTATGCAAGTTAAGACCTGGAATTTCTTGCTGCCTTTGACCTCTGCATCATGCAACTTCTCTAAGCCTTATTTTCTCTAAAGATAAAATGTCATTCTTAGTAAACTAGTGTGACAAGTACAGATGAGTCATGCTATTTAAAAGGCTAAACATAAGGAATGAGCTGTTGAAACATGAACAATACAGGAAAATGATGTGCATAACACACAAAATCTGAATAAACTGAAGCAAAATCAGAGTAAGTGGGCAAAACTGGTTGGTATTCAATATAACTGGAGCTGCAGAATAGTAAGTGAAAGGATAGAAGAACATGTTATTACAGTTGATTCTATTTACAGAGATGAAACTGCAATTGTGACTATGTAAAAATCTAACTCTGATACTAAGAAAAAGAAGTTAATCTTATGAAATACATGCTATGTTGCATAAATCTAAATCAGTCCTCAGGCAATGAACACTATGAAGCTATTCTTTTCAGCTTTATAATTTCCTAATTTTATCAAAAACAGGTCAAATAGAATATGCACTACCTGCCTGATATCTGCAAAGAAAAGATCCAAATTATTTATTACGAATACTGTGTCTTGTTTTTAACACAAAATTGTTTTCTAATTGTTCCCTTATCAACTTCAAAGCCTTAAAATAGGTAACAGTAGTCTGTGTAACATCTACAGCATTAACTTCTAGCCAGTTATCTATTAAATATCTTATTTATACAGACTTGCTCTAAAGTTCAGTTTAGTACAGGAATAACCATCAGAAAATGTCCAGTCCACCAGATATTCCAGAAATAAAAGTTCTGGTGGGTTCACTTTGATGGCAGAAACACCCACTGAGAAGTGTAAATTGGATCCTGCATGAATTATTAGTACTGGTGATTAATTTTGAACAAATCATGACTTTTTCTTGTATTGTATTGTATTTGACACCAATGCAGTACAGCACATCACATCACCAGTACGCAGTGTCTACTACCTGGGAGGCAAAAAAAAAAGATAAATCCAAATTCTTCACATTTTTATGACAACACTGGATGTGCAAACGAGACAGGAAAGTTTTATGGAAGTTTTCTGCAAAACTTTTTAAATTGGATTCAAAGTCATTATGGATACCCTTTAACAAAGAAAGACCTACCTGTAAAGAGAACTAGAAAAGAGTATGGAACAAGGCTGGCATTTTGTTCTGTTTCTTTGCCTTGCCTTGTCTAACAAATGGAAATGATTTTTTTTGTTTTTCTGAGGAAGAATGAGCTCTACTTTCCTACTTTTTTCCCACTTAAAACCAAAGTTTGTTTACCTCAGTAAACTACAATGACAAAGTAACTTATTAAAAAAGGACATTATGAATAAAAGGAAACAAAAGTTGGGTGAATAAAAGGAAACAAAAGTTGGGTAAATAAAAGAATTTGTTGTTGCTGTTAGACACAAAAATTCTTTACTTCTTTAAAAAATTCTGCAATTGCAATGACTGACAGTTTGGAGAAGAGATTTTTTTGTTAACACTTTTGTCTCAGCTTAAATGTAAGAACTTGCAATATACATCTTTAACATTTCTAGTAAGTATTCCAAACATAAGAATCAGAACAGGTGTTTCTCACACTTCTGATTTTTAAATAGTGGGGAAAATTTCTAAGAACTTTTCCAATCTGTATTATTCACTCAAAGAGAACAAAAAGAGGAAAAAATTAAAAATCACCTGATAATTACCTTGTATTGGGTCAGCGTTTACAGATACAGAAAATGCATTTTTTCTGTTAACCTGGAAATGGGTTTCCAGCAAAATGCACAGAAGACTTTGAATTTCATGTGGCTTCTGGTCCTTAGAGTAACATAGTTACAGCACAATTAGACTGTAGATTGACATTGTTAATATCTGAGTATTTTGTGAAAAAAACCCAATTATAGTAGGCTCTTTTAAAAGAGGTGATATATAAAGAGAAAATAGAAGTAACTGACGCAATTTATCCTGTTCATAAGTCACTTCCTATGACACACAAACAAACACTTGAAAACTGGGAAAAGTACTTCTTGAAGTGATGTAGGTGTCCATCGATAAGCATTAAGAAGGATTTCTTAGACACTTCCAAAAAAGTACAGATGTTCTGTGACCAAATGGTGACCAAATTAAGTTCTTGCACCTACCACTCTCGAATGTGAATGCAGTGTTTACCTTATGATGCTTTACGTCAGGCCAAGGAAAATAAGCGCCTACGGCCTTAGTTGTTCTGATAATGTTGGAAAAGTGTGTCAATTTTTCCACACACGGTTCTGATGCTTTCTGGTGAAGTCTATAGCACATTTAAAGGAGCAACTGATCTTAAAGAAATGCCTTCTGTAAGAGTTAGTGGCAATTCCTTAAAACCATCATTGTGTACAATGCAATGCTTGTACTCAGTCCTCAGGAAGTTGGTGAAGGCTTTCCCACGGACCTGTGGAAAGGGTTGGAGTTATATTCAACTTCTCAGTTTCATGGAGTATCCATATAAGCTGTGATTATTTAACTCTAAATACAGGTTCATATGCCAAAGTACGCACTGAAGTAACTTCCAATAATCATTGTTATGCTGAAGTTACTGAGTCATCGATTCAGTTGAGAATCAAGCAAACCAGATAAAATTACTTAGATATTCAGCCTTTGCTTGCTCAAAACACCACCCACTACCACCACCATAAACCAACACAAATATTCAGACAATTTGGTCTATAGCCATTTGCAATACGAAGAGAGGCTGAGGTCACTTGGTTTGTTCAGCCTGGAGGAGACTGAGCAGAGACCTCATTGCAGTCACAACTCTTGTGAGGGGAAGAGGAGGGGCAGGCACTGATCTCTTCTCTGCGGCAACCACTAACAGGACATGAGGGAGTGGCGTGAAGTTGTGTCAGGGGAGGTTTAGGTTGGATATTAGAAAAAGGTTCTTCACCCAGAAGGTGGTTGGGCACTGGAACAGGCTCCCCAAGGAAGTGGTCACAGCACCAAACCTGCCACAGTTCAAGAAGTGTTTGGATGACACTCTCAGGCACATGGTGTGACTCTTGAGGCTGTCCTGTGCAGGGCTAAGGGTTGGACTTGATGATCCTTGTGGGTCCCTTCCAACTCACCATATTCTGTGATTCTGCGATTTCCATGGCAAAATGCCAAGCTATATATTAAGGCAGGCTGTTATTTCCATAATGCATGTACTATCATCACACCCAATTCAGATGGAGGAAAAAACATGATCAGCAATTCCCATCTGTCTCAGTTTTCAATGATCTACTATGGGAAGGAAATTACAGGCATTTTTGGAGTCATTTTGGCACTGAAGTCAGCCTCACAATGAGTCTTGGAAGAACAGAGGACAGGACTTGGGAAAAAAATAATTTAAAATTCCTTATTCAATAAAAGGGAGTTATTTTGAAGGGCTTGGACAATATCCTTGGATTATTAGATTTCAGCTGAATGACTGAAAACTTGAAATGTCAGTGCGTGTTTCTTCATTTATGCTTTCTTTTATTACCTTGTTCTTCTCTGTTAAGAGACACAGTAAAAGTGAAAAAGGAGTGAACATCATCAACTTTTTCAATTGAAAAAGTGAAGACATTAAGGATCTCCAAGTTTAAAGCAAATACATGAGAATACACTGCAAACCCAACTAACTAGTTTATTAACTGCTCAAAACCATGAGTGAAAGATTTATCAACTAGTCACATACCGATAATATACAGTGACTGTAATTAAACTTGACACTTGGCTATAGCCCCACATGTTGAAAAAATGACCGGCAATGTGGTATGTTTGAAATGCCAGGCTGTGAGCACTGGTTTTGTCTGCAGGTTATTCTTTCATTTCCAGATATAACAGTTTCATCTATAAATTTAAGCCTTCCAGGCTACATATTCACAACCTTTAAAAATCCCTTTGCCCTAAAAGTAGTTTTCTATAAAGCGTCTGCTCCACCACAAGGAAGATGTATGGGTTGTATGTGTCAGTCCTGAGGTGCCTAGAATCAGTAAAATCATAGCTTTCCATCCTACTAGTTTACTATAGATGAAATAGATTACACAGAGCCTGCCCATGTGTGAATGCATCCATATGTATTAAAAACTGCATTCCTTGCTTGCTCTGCAGCATTTTTCTTGAGAGGTTTATGTCAATACCTTTGGCAATATTCCTTCCCCTTCCCACTGTTTTGCAGTATGGTATGAAACTGTTACCTACTGCCTGTCTGTAAGGTGGCTGAATTTGAGCAAACTTGTAAGCACAGACTGAGAAATATAAAGCAATGAATGTGACAGAAATTTGAAAAATAGCAAAGAAATTAATGGTGTTATTCTGTATTTTCGTTTACTAAGCCACACAATCCTGTTTTAGCCAGAAGAAGAGCTTAAACATTGCTTTATGACAACTATGTGTAATTTGCTATTCATTAGTTCTTTATAGTGCTGATCCTCCAGATTTACTTCACTCTTCAGATCTGATTGAGAACATCACCAAGTCAAATCTTCTTTTGCCTTCTGGTATATGTAAAATTATATTTTTTTTTCCTATATGCCATCTATCTTCAGTTCCACAATGCTGGTGCTCTGTTATGCAGCTGAAAAGTCTAAGAGGTAAAACACAGAACAAGAACTGTAATTCGTGTGCTGAGTGAATCAAATGTAAATATTTCAATTTTTTCTTTTAGGTGCAATGGGCAAAGACCTTTCAGTGACTACAAGGAATGTTGAATATACTGCAGATGGCGCTGCAAAGGAAGGAACTGACCTTGTGACAGCAGGAGTCATTTTTCACAAAAGAAAATAAAAAATAAGCCTATTGTAACCTTAACTGCTGCTTTATTATTAAATGCTGCCGCATTAGGCTTTGCCTGGTAGAGACAATCCTTCCACAGTCTCCTACAAGTATGACCCAAATTCTGTCTGATCAATACCTGCCTGAAAAGATCAGCTTTCTACCATTCATGCAAAAGTGCTCAAGGCCACATTCTTGGTTACTAAGTACACCTAGTGCTGTTTGAAACTTTTCATAGCATTAGCAATGGTATTCATAGTATTATCTAGACATTATAGGTAATAATTTGATTCAGATACTGTATCAGCGTACAAAGTGGTGCTAGAGATCAAACTATTCCCTGGGAATAATTTTCCCCTGTTCAAAGCATCTAGTGGTTTATTTCAGTCATTGGTAAGAGTGTAATAATTATGATGGTTAGAACACAATGGAATTTTATTTAATAATTATTACTATTACCCTCCAGCCATTCACTCTGCATATTCAAAAAAAGAAAATGTTCCTAACTCTGCATACAAAATCATGGCTTCAGAGTACAAGTAATTTATTTTACTTTTATCTTTTCAATGTCACACTTTTTTGCCTGTCCTTTGTTTGCAATTAGAACATACAAAGTCCCCTTCCTCCCTTGCCCTGCTCCACTAGACCCCTCAGCGCCCCTCAAAAAAAAAAAAAAAGAAAAAAAAGAGAAACAAAGTTTTCCAAGATTAAATGATCATTTCTCTTTCATGAACAAAATGGAATTTGTCCCTATCATTCCTTGTGACAGTATTATTTTAGGACAATGAACCAGAGAGAACCATGTTCCTGATGCAGTATGGATACAATATATACAACTTAGTGAAGGTTAAAGAAATGAACATATGAATAACCATTATCATCCCTTACTGTAGGTATATGGTAAATTTTACAGTATGGAAATATAATAGGTTACCAATTCCATTAAATATTTCAGTAACAGAAGGATCCTGTCCAGTAACAGAACAGAATGTGCTTCATAGATTAAGCAACTTTAATATAGTAGCTGCTAAAACATACATCAGATTTGTTTAGTTTAGTAGTAAAATTCTTTATACAAAACACCTGCTAGAATTGCTTTCATTTTAGCATTCCCTTGGGTTACTTCCTAAGGAAAAACTCTACTAGAAGGACAAATTGTATAAAACAGTTTTCTCATTGGATTTGGACCACACCATGTCCAGAATTAAGCTTTTTGTTGAATGCAACTTGCAGAATTCCTTGTTTATTTTCTTCACAAACATGTACCCCACATATGCATGTGAGTTTTATCCCATCTGCATTAACTCCCATTAAAGGGTAACAGTTAACTTCACGATTAGAGAACTGCTGGAGGACGGGATCAGCTGCTCTTTTGACTCTGGGCCTCCAGGGTACCTTTTGCTGAGAGCCCCGCACTGCTCTCCAGTGAGCTCCCGCTGCAGTAGTCAGCACTGGACAGCAGTGCAAACCCACAGAGCAGCTGAGTGGTTGAGACCCTGAGAAGGACCTGCCTGGGGCCAGATTCAGTCCCTGTCCCCCATTGTCACTTTCTGACCTTGTGATCTTCAGCAGATCGAGCTGGTACAGTCTCCCCTGAAGGCAACATGCAAACTGGCTAAATGCACATCCACCTCAGTCTACGGTGATCCTAAGATGTGTGCACATTTACATAAACGTCTTCCTAATTTTTTCTTCTTCCCCCATAAACATTTTGAAAGAGGTAACTCCTTCCTGAGTGAAACCTATCAGCTCTGTATTTTATGAAGTCATGCATATGCAATCATTTGAAAATTATTTCACATGTTTCTCTGGCTATCCAGTGGACTTGAAGATCTCAGAGGTTTTTTTCCAACCTCGTTGATTCTGTGATTCTGTAATTACATTTATCCTCCATAAAGTAATTCTTTTTTGTCATTATAAGCTCTTTATAGACGCCAAAATTTATTTAACATTCTACAATTATTTTGACAGTGCATATGCATCTCACAATTTGAATGAGTACTGAGGAAATACTATATTGCATGTATAAAATACATATATATAAATATAAAATGAAAAACAAATACTTTGTTTTCATAAAAGTAAGAAAAGTATTCAAGTTAAAGTATTACTGTTGTATTTATGAAGTAAAACGGCCAAATGAAAAGTGCAGGTTGCAAAGTTAGCAAAGCAATTCGGTAGTTGAGGGAGGAAAAAAGGTATTCATAAGATCATTTTTAAACAGATATTCATTAGTACCATTTCTTCTTTTTGATATTCAGATAATTTAAAATCAAGAAATAGTGCTACATTACAGTTCTTAAGAAGAACACACCACCCTCAGCAAGGTTTTTCCATATGTTTCCAGTTTCCGGTGTTTTCAGAGTCAATTTTCAATACTACATACCTCCAAATCCAGTCATTATTCAGGGGCAGCATTAACATAGCCATTGATAAAACTGATACAAAAAAGTGGGCAGGGTAAGTAAATACAGTAGGAAACCAAGTGAGAAACCAAGTTGCTTTAGTTATCCATACACCAGGGAGGATCTTATCTAGTCAGTCCACATTAAGGCACCATTAGCAGCTAATGGACAGAATCAAATCCACATGGAAATAGCACTGACAAGGTGCAATAAGAAAAGAAAAATCATAAAATGGAACAGTCATCTCCTCTCAAAGAATTTTAAACCTCAATCCATCTTCTGCTGAAGTACATCTATTTACCATTGGGTGTATTTACAATACATTACACAATCCTCAATAATGTGCTCCCAGGAAAAGGGACTACCTCCAAAAAATCCCTAAAAACATCCATAAAGGGAATGGCTATTTGTGCCTAGGATAGAAAATCCAGCTCTATTAGGCAATGATCAGGGGCCTTGGTTCAACGTCTTTCCATTCCTCCTCTCAACAGCAAATGCTTGGGATATCCTCACATCTAAAGAGACTGCTGCCGAATGAAAACAAGCATTTAACAGAGCCCTCCCCATGGCAATTCTGTGGTCTTAGAAGTTTAGTAAGTGTGGAATTATTGGTAGGACTGAGACAGTTCAGGCTTCTCCTCTTCACCTCTTTGGTCAAGAAATTAATTTTTCCATTTTCTCACAAAATTGTGACCTGCCAGAATGGATCTGCAGAGCATGGAATTTTCAGGATAATTTCTAAAGTGATTTCAAAATGTAAGGAAGGAGAAGTGCATTTGCAGTATATTCTCAGTGAGCACAAGAGGTACTGTTTACTACAGCACTCAAGACTGGAAGTGCCTGATATTTTACTTCCACATCCCAGTAAAATATTTGAGTGCCACCCACAGACAATTAGGACCTTGAATCAACTGAAATCCTACTACCCTACCACAGGAAATTTGGAGGCACAGCCCTTATGACTACAATTTCATGTCACCTTGAATTGTCACAGATAATCTTGTACTATTTCAAAAGATAGTGATTTAATGACATAAAAAGGAACAAGGGCATGTCTTTTCCTGTAGCATTGCATTAAATGTAATATTGAAACACAGGGGACAGAAACAGGAGACACTTGCTGGGGCAAAGAGGAGCACTGATGACTCAAGTTATGAAGAGCTCTCTTTTTAGCCAAGGAGTTTGCTGAGGTCTCTGTTACTCCCATTTAACTAATCCCTTCTCTTAACAGATAGACATAAGGTCTTACTTTAATGCGGCTGCCAAAAAATTGGTAGGTCATTTTCCTTAAAGGCTAGAGATGAGAACTTACAAAGAGGAGTCTTAGTAAGGGGAGCACCTTAGTAAACAAAACAGGTGGTACATGGTTCTTCAGCTCCCCTAGGATCCTGTTTGTACTGCTAAGCCTCACAGATGCCTGAAAAATTCCCTCTTGCTCACATAAAGAACCACAAAGTGAAAATGGGAAAACAAACCCCAAATGAAATATTTGGAGCCAGAACTTAGACTCACATCTGCTCATAGTGAAGAAGCAATGTGAAACTTTTGTATCAAGGGGATGGCAAACTGCTGGACTGAAATTCGCCTTCAGCTTAGAGATTTGCATTGACTGATATGGTAAAATGCAAACCCTAGTTATAAATTAAGCATAAAGAATCCAAAACTTGAAGAAATGATTGGAGAGGATCACAGGAAAGTGTGATGGGACATCTAAATGTCAGAAATATCAGGGACTTGTCACTCTATTGAGTATTGGTATGGATTGTTGGCTAGCAGATACAAAGCTGCTATCTCCAAATCCTTTAGAGATTTGAGAAAGCTCTTATTTTAGGAAGGTAGGAAGCAGGTTAAGCACAATGTTGTCTTTCTGACTTGAAGCTGTCTGGGTACAGAAGTGCATGGCTACCTCCACTGACATGGCTGGACTCAGATGAAACAGGGATGATAATCTATGGCTTCTATAAATACTTTCACGTCTCTCTTCTCCTGTCCTACCCTTCCCAGTGTATTCTACTGCTGAATAATTCTCTTTTTGCCCTCTAATGGGGGCACAGTTTGGCATACTCTGAGAAATGTGTCCTTGCTTTGCTTTTGCGAATAAAAAGATAAGTGAAAACCGACACTTCTCTCTGATTCTCAGCCACAGACAGTGTGTTAAATTTTCCTCAGCTGAAAGTCACACTTACTATACTGCCATCATATGCACCAAATTCTAAGACCTCCTGCCAAAATCTAACTCTGACTCAGAAGACCAGAACATAAATATTTCTGTTCCTTGATTTTCATAACACATTTTAAAACACTTTTCTTCCCCAGATATGGTTCCATGGCCTGATAAGCAAAAGTATGATCTATCACACTAAAAACATCACCACTAGGACTAGATTTATGAGTAGCCTACTCAGCCACTCTGCAGGAACAGAGAACTGCAGGAAAGGACTCCCTCTCTCTCCCCAAATCAATGTATTTGGAGAGGTTCCTCAGATGGCTGTCAGCTGATCTCCCAAAGGGAAATCGTGTCAGCAGTTGTGACACTGACTTCTATAACAAGATCTGGTGCAGCTACACTTTTCTTTAAATGTGCTTTTTGAGAATCAGAAGAGTTTGTACTAAGCAGCAGAAACTCCACACATGCTAAAAATGGAGTTTTGACTCTGAGCTGAGCTCTGTGCTTTTGTGTCGAGACTGCATTGACTAAGCAAGACAGATATTTACATTTCACTCTAGTATCTCTACACAGCACTAAAATCTATAGTACAGACATGTACTGAGGCCTTCACAGAAACAAAGTTCTTCTTCACAGGTAAAGCTGCTCAGCAGAAACTAATTTTTTTTCACCTGTGAGTAGATAACTAATTAAAAACATTAAAAAAGCACCCTATAGGCATAATCTGCTTGTTTTATACAGAAAACTCAATTTTTATACAGAAAACCTGAATGAGGTAAGCAAAGGACACTAGTCTTCCTTGCTGTTGAAGGTGGCCCAGAAAATTTGAAAAAAACCCATGGCAGGGACTTTTATGACTTACTGAGAAATAAACAGGTTTTTGGTTTGGTTTTGTTTGCCTTTTTTTTTTTTTTTAATAATGACACACAGAAAAGTATGCACAGCAAGGAAGATATTCCATCACCCTTCGAGTTATAGACTACAGTAATGCTAGAAAAAAGGGAGTTACTCCCGAGCTATGTTGGTGTGTTTGAGATCAGCATCAAATTTTTATAAAGTGAAGATATGTATGTTCTCTATTTAAAATAAGATAATGTAATGTAGTAGTTTTAATATTTAGGAAACCCCAAGCAAACCATTCTTATATTTCAGCAGTATGCAATAAATACTTCAGCAAGTCAGAATGTTTTCGATGCCAAGTGGTGACATGCTCACCAAAGAATAAAAGCAATTGTATCACACCATTACAGAATCACAGACTCACAGAACGGTTGAGATGGGAAGGAACCTCTAGAGGTCCTCTCATCTAACCCCGTGTTCAAGCAGGAACACCTAGAGCAGGCTGCCCAAGACCAAACTAGATGTATTTTCAAGATCTTCATTAAAGGCTTATTAGATATTACACTGTCTATTATATAACACACACATTACACTTTGCTAACTGACAGAAATGAGAAGAATTATCTTTGAAACTCCTATGGAAGTACTTGCTTATTATAATTATCACTGTGTTTGGGTGGTTCTCTTATATTCTACCTGTTGGTCAATATGAGAATCTGAGAAACTGTGTAAAACAGAATGACAAAGTTTATCCAACAGACAATTTGAATACTGTTGCTCATGTTTAATCCACATCTCAACTAAGCAAATTGTCCATTTCAAAGTGTTTGCTAACCCAGCCAAGAAACATAATTTTGGAAAAAGAAAAAAAGAAAAATGATGGTAGAAAATTGGTTGAACAGAATATTTCAATAACCACTCAATATGCAATATTTAAACAGACAGTCATGTCCACTGCAAAGGGAAGACATACAAAAAAGTAAAATAAAATAAAAAAGCAAAAAACCCAAACCAGAAGCAAACATAGGTGAGACAGGACTTCCCAGTAAAATTACAATTCTAAACCATGAATAGTCAAACCTTTCTGTCTTGTCTGCTTTAATATGCTGTCTAATGTAGCTACTTTCATATGTACTGCCTAATACATGAAATTGCATGTTATAAACATTACTGAATTCTCAATAATCTAAACATAAAATCACAGTCTGACTATGGAAAAGGATGCCCCTGGTTGTCACCATTTTTCTTCAGATGCAGCTCTGATATTTATATTTCCTATACAGTATTTTTTTAAATGGTCTACTCCAGCACAGGAAGCAATTACAGCTACTAATGATGCCTTTCTCTGCAGGACTGGCGTATCTATAAAAGATTGCCTGATAAGGAGCTGGGGCTGAGATAAGGCTGCAAACAGACTCCTTCCTTCTCCGTCAATATGCTGCCTTATGTTGTACCCTTCTCTCAGGAACTGCACTGGATCTTATGCATCCTGCTAAGAAGTCCTTCATGCCATTATCTACGTAAAACTAGGTGATTCCTTTATGATCATTGCTTTTGAAAGGATGTATCTTTAGTAAAGCACTTAATTCCTCTTGTTTGGCCAGGGAACAAAAAGTCCAGAGCAAAATTTTATTTTCTGTGCCTCCAGGGTACCTGGTATATGTGCAGAGTGCCAGGGTGGTGAAAGAGAACAAACAAGGAAGACCATCTCCTGAACACAGTATTTTGTTAACACGTGTATTTATAGGGGGCTATAAAGACCGAGCTAAATCACAAATTATCTGATGCATACCAGACTTCATGACATAAAGCGTCAGTACTATCTTCTGAAATTAAGGGTGGGGCACAGAGCTGTTTCTTGGCATGAACACTGAGAAGGAAAATATCATCTCCTTTTCCCAAGATTTTGCATTTCAATGCTGTCTTGTCCCAGTTACACTCAAATGTGTTAGGGAGGCAATAAAAAATATGGAGTTGTTGAAACTTGTATTTTGAAATGGGCAGGATGGCAATTCAAAGTCAGGCTTAAAATAGAAAACACATTTATTCTTACAGCATGGAAACATTCCTGTGACTGCAACTGAGACTGCTCTTATTTGAACAAACCTTATTGCTAAAGAGCCAAACACTGCCCTAGGTTTACAGCAGACCTTCTGGTGAGATCATTGGAGAGGCCGGCTTAAAAACCAGGAGTACAACATCAGAAAGATAATACAATGAGTTTCCCATACAAACGTTGCAAATCTCCTAACGAGGTGTTCCTGGAAAGGTACTGGCACTTTGAAATCAATGAGGTAGAGTGATGAAGAAGAACATGAAGATGCTGAGTAGCTCTTAAAGTAAGTTGTTTGTGAGCAGAGATGCAGCGGCCTTCCATCTGTGTAGGGTGTGCTGCCAGCCCAACCTGCCTCACTTTAGGCCAGAAGATTGCTTGCAAGTGGTGGTCTCTGGTAGCTGTTGAATATAGATACAGCTGCCATAGTTCAAATAAAATGAAACAACGCTAGGCTGCATTGCTTGCTATTTTGAAACCAAAATCCGTAATCTGACGTGATTCCAAAGTCCTGAAAACTCAAATTAGTGCTGAGGAAGATGAACTGGTAATACATGAACAGATGAGGTGATATAGTAAAAATAATACAATCTCTTACATGGGTCTGTAATTCATCACCTAGATCAGCACAAACTTCAAGGTATCTAAGGCATGATGCAAGCAATGAAGGAGGGAGGAAAGGAGGGAGGGCATGGCATACAACACATCCAAACTTAAGGCTGCTGTTCTCTCTCACCTGCCATCCACAGCTAATGGAGACAGACACATTTGTTCAATGGAGTGTGTTGGCCACCTGGTTAAGTTTCTGCTCCACACAATAATCCAGAAACACAGAGCAGTGTAATTTAAGCAGTGTAAAATATCCTGTCCTAACTTCTCTTTCTGCAGAGAGGGAAAGGGAGTGAGACATAGCCTTCCACACTTTATCAGAAGGTTTCTTTGATTTCAACAGAGTTGCTATGGAAAATAGAAAGTAAAAAAAGAAAAAAAAAAATTACTATGAATCCTGCTTCTGAAAAGACCTCTGATTATTTTCCTAGACCATATGTCACCTCAGACTACTGCTATAATTACACAGCACAAGTAAACCACAAAATAAGGCAGGAATGCCATGGACTTTTTCTCTCTAGATACAGCTGTGTTATTACTGTGATTCACAATTATTCACCTTGACACCACATAATGCCTCCAAAGTAGCAAAAAGCTAAAGCAAAAGACAAAATATTTTGAGCTGTAAAGATATTTTTGACTTCCTAAAATTTAAAAAAAATCTAATAGATATCTAATATCATACCATAATACCTAATAGATATTTTTGTGGTAATTTAAAAAA